>CM055193.1:10386358-10526358 GCA_029224185.1 Karalla daura | reverse complement strand
CTCTATAGTAATTACAAAAGATAGATAGTTAAATGGATAACTATTAATCCCCAAGGTGAAACCTGGTATAATCCAATCAATATTTACTTCATAGAGATACCCAGAAGCAAATAAACCTTTACCCATACCTGCATGGGAACTGTCACACCAATAGTTATTTGCAATCTGCACAAATAGCGCGACTTCTCTACGTTTTCTTTCCCTGCACAAACGTTGCAGTTGCAGTCTGCAGTCTGCTGACCTTTAAGGAGGAGTTCACATTTTTCACCACCAGTCTTCCGTCTAGGAAGCTCAGGGGGCAATTTATCTGTTCATCACAGGCTCGGTGTGTTGACCCTCCACTGTGGCTTTTAATTGCACTCTTTTAAACAGTAAGAGCATAAAGAGGACATCTCCTTACTTTTGGTAAGAGCTTCAGGATTACTAGTGGAACCGGTTTCAATGTTAACACGAGCCGCAGAGAATTGTTTTAAGACGGACACGAGAAACTGGGATCCAATCCTCAAAGGGAGGACGGAGGAGCTTTTTTTTTAAATCTCCTTCTAAATGTGGTCCTCAAAAGAGTTTTATTTTTGGAATAAATATTTTTGAGATGGTAATAATAGCCCACTGGGGATTGACATCAAAGGCAAGAAACATCAGAAAACATGGCTCCTGTTTCACTCATTGTTCTTGAATGTAGCCGCAGGGACTGGACCTCAACAAATCTCAGCCTTGGACCCGGGCAGAGCCGACAAAAGGGACCATTAAATGCTTCAGTAATAAAGGAAAAACAACAGAGATATACCTAGTACCTGATTACTTCAAACTGCAATCGCACACATAAATGAAAAGATTAAAGTAAGGCCCCACGCCGCGCCACAACCAGCAATGTGAGACGCTGTGACAGCTGCAGTTCAGGTGCTGGTGTACTCACGTCGAGGATGTATTCTTGTATCAAGGCATGTAGGATGACGGCGATGAGCAGGTAAAAAAACACAGCGGCTGCATCTTTAGGGCCGTACTGGTAGAGGTTCACTGGCTCAGTCTTCTCCTCTTCTTCTCCAGATAAACAAGAAACACACAGTCAAAAGCCTTGATCCCCGAAACATCAACACAAAGATGAGAGACGGCTGACGGCTCAAGTCTTGGACATTCACCTCATCATATACATCAACACCATTTCGCCATGATTACTGCAACAAACTATATTTGTGCCCTGCGGCAAATCAAGGCACATCGAGAGGGAAGAATAAAGAATAAGGGTTGTTTATATATAGGTGCAAAACTGCACTGGGTTCAAAGCAACATGAATGCAGCTGCAAGTTAGTGCAAGGAGAACTCACCATGAACTTGCGTTACATTGTACTGAATTGTGATGAACATGATGGCAAACTTGGCTGTGGCCTGGAACACAAAGACAGAAACAGACGGGGTTAAGAGAATGATCCTGGGTCAAAAGAGAGATCTGTCACGGACAACTGATGAATAACAGACAAAGGAAACCTTAAGAAAGCCAAAATAAACACCATTATAACTGAGCAAACCTCATGCTCAGTCACAGACATTTATCCATGTTTAATATGTCAACTGTGCAAAATTCAGTCAGCATTTTGACACTGAATCATCTCATTCCCATCACTGGGGTAAGTCAAGACTGCGAGGGATCTCCAGGCAACATTACGTATATGTCAAGTTCACTGCTACTGCTGCAATGACTGACTGCGTCAAGATGAGTGTGTGTGTGTGTGTGTGTGTGTGTGTGTGTGTGTGTGTGTGTGTGTGTGTGTGTATCACAGCTTTCACTTTCTCCTTGAGCATAAACACGGATGACACTGTCCCAGGCTGCAGCCCCCCATCTCTACCCTGCAAGGTGATCGTTTTGTTTTGTGACAGCCACAGGGTTTCTCCTCCTCCTCCTCCTCCTCCTCCTCCTCCTCTTCCTCAGCCTGGCTGCAGGCTCTGGCTCTGGGTGGGGACAGGTTGGAGTAGGGGCAGGCTATCCTGTTTCATTCAAACGTGGCTGTTTGCTAAAAGCAAAAGCAACCAGACGTGAAGCTACACATCCCATCACGTTAGCACTAGCCACACGCACGCATACTGTACACAGGTGCTTTGTTGTTGAAACGCGTGGTTAAATAGCAACCTGTTAGCTGTGGCTTTTAGGGGGGGGCCTCCTCGCCATCTTCTTCGGTAATAAGTGAGACACATGAGAACATGACATGAGGAGGAGAGGGAGGGAGAGGCTAGCTCTGAGCTAGCTGCAGCGTACCTCGAACATCAGGCCCAGGAGGATGAGCATGGCCAGGCACGACACCATGTCGGCGTGGTTCTGGATCACAAACTCATGGCTCAGCACCGGCGGGCTCTTGTTCTTCTTGCGGAAACCCATGGCTCTCCTCCGCCGCCGCCACCTCCTCCTCCTCCTCCTCTGCCGCTACCTCCGCCCGGTGGTTGCTGCTGGGCTGTGTCTGGCTCGTTAGCCTCCTGTTAGCCGACGCTGCTGCCTCCACGGACCGTCGTACAACGACACAGAAACCCCGCTGCTGCTGGCGTGTTTGGAAACAGTCATGAAGATGCAAACACTACAGCACAACACCCACTTTTTTTTCCCTCCTTCTCTCCCTTTGCTCTCCCCCCCGGTGAAGTCAGATGACGGGGGCCCTCCCACTTCAGAACCCCATTCATGAACCGCCCAGTGTCATTGACGTAGAAGGAGAACCCGGGCTCGCGCTGCGTTCACGGACTCCGTGGAAACCGCGCCACCACAATCTGCCAACGTAGATACAGATGTAAAATAGTTCATCTAGCTCACATATGTCCTCTTTTGAAATGTCATCAGCGCGGAGACCTTAAACTTATAAGGATAAAGAGAATAGCAGCTTTTACCACTTTTCACTTTCACCACTCAGTACACTTGCAACACTGCACAGTACACTACAAGGATTACTTGCTGTATCACTCATGCATACTTTGACCTATCACTTTGTAAAGATGGTGGAACCTGAGAGAAACCTCCCCAGGGATCAACATGAGTCAAGATTAAAGATTCAAGTAGAAAATAAAAAATCTATCTATCTATCTATCTATCTATCTATCTATCTATCTATCTATCTATCTATCTATCTGTCTGTCTGTCTGTCTGTCTGTCTGTCTGTCTGTCTGTCTGTCTGTCTGTCTGTCTGTCTGTCTGTCTGTCTGTCTGCCTGCCTGCCTGCCTGCCTGCCTGCCTATCTATCTATCTATCTATCTATCTATCTATCTATCTATCTATCTATCTATCTATCTATCTATCTGTCTGTCTGTCTGTCTGTCTGTCTGTCTGTCTGTCTGTCTGTCTGTCTGTCTGTCTGTCTGTCTGTCTATCTATCTATCTATCTATCTATCTATCTATCTATCTATCTATCTATCTATCTATCTATCTGTCTCATATGCCCAGGAATTAATTAGTAACTTACTAATGTCTTTGGGAATTCACACCACTCTTGTACAACACCATATGAAACACGTCTATGGAGTTTTATTTTCTTGCTCAACCAAATGGGTGGAGATAGACAGATAGACTGTATTCCTAATGTTCATTGGAACACTGAAGATTATAAGATGAGGATCATCTCCTCTGTCTCACACGGAGAATCTAGAATGCTTAATGGTTAATGCATATAAGTATTCTTTTGCCATGATTGAGGACTCTACTTAATGACTTTAATATTGCATTCAACACTTCATTCCCATATGTTGTTCAAAAACACTTGTAGTGTAATGGACCAATGTGGTTTTGTTGTTTTAAAAGATTTTTTCCACAGTTGAACTAATAAATCAGCCATTTTCATCATCTCATCTGTTTTGAACCTTACTGGCTAAGTACTGTGAGAAGATTGAAAGAAACACAAAGCGCTTGGGACAGATGAGAAACTCGTGCTGACCATCACTCAACACATAGCAAACCTTTTCTGTAAAGTTTTTGACAATAAATTTAACTGAACATTTTTGTACACCTTTTCCAGCTTGAATAACTCATGCAACAGAAATGTGAATACTTTTGAATATTGATTGTCTGCAATTTTGCTACGGACTCTGCATTTGTAGCTTTCCACTAATAATTTTCTCACATATCTCGGATGCTAACTTTTTTTTTATGTGGACTGTATGCAGTCCATGCATCTTATCTCCTATCTTTAACATCACACCCCTTGTTTGTGGCTCTGAAACACTTGTAAGGGACATCTGTTAAGATTCTAATTTGTCCAGGTCATTGTAAACCAACCACTTACACCTCCCTGGATATGTAATAGACAAATGTATTTATCTTAATTTAATTTGAGATAGCTGTAATTTACTTACATTTAAATTTAAATCTACTAGAGCTCAACATGGCAACTACATCTCAAGAAGATTTTTTTATGCCATTTCATATGTGCTGGTCCAACTCATTCTCAAAGATTAATTGAAAATTATTTAAACCCTGTAATTAGACAAAATACAATAAAATTGTGCAACAACCTGCGCCACATTAATGACAATTAAAAGTTTCAAGTTGTTAAAAAAAGCTAAATGCATTTTTTTCACGTGTGTTGTTACGGGGATGCAAATGGCCCGGATGTTGAAACTGAGCATCCGCTCGTGTAATTTGGCAGGGTCCTAATCCGCGGCCAGGTAAATAACGTTTATAGTTATCCATCAATACGAATCCGAAATAATCCGCGCTCTGCCTGGCACAGATAGTTAGATCGAGTATTCTAAACTGTATTTTCGCCTTTATTGGTGATGTAAACCGAGAAAGTTTTCGGTTAACACGAAGTCGCGTTTATTGCCTTATCTGCAAGATTCTAACTAAGCATCTAATCAGTGCATGATGGGTTTAACTGGGCAGTGTGAGTGGCTTTTAAACTGGGTCCTATCGACCTTTAAATGGCCATGTTCCATTATTGGTTGTATATCAATTATGCTGCCCGTCTCGAAGCTGTTAGACCCTAACAATGCGGCCGCTCAGACGCTAGGGGGCAGTATGAGACAGAACAGGGGGTTACAGGACTCTGCGGTCGGTCTTTATTTCGCTTCTGCGTAAGTCAACGTCTGCGTAACGTGTGCAACAATGCGGAAATAGTGAAATCCATTGTTAGTTTCGCTAATACGAACCGGCATAATAAAGAATTAATATTATTGAAAAATTAGGTTTTTTTTCACTGTAATATCGCCCGGCTAGCTCAGTCGGTAGAGCATGAGACTCTTAATCTCAGGGTCGTGGGTTCGAGCCCCACGTTGGGCGGGAAATCTTTTCTTTTTTTTTCCTCATTCATTCATTCATTCATTCATTCGTCAACGTTCGCATGCTAATGCTAACCGATTTCCCAACAATACCATCGCAATATATCACCGAACCTCTGTTTAAAGACTGTACATTGTGAAATACACCAAAGCTTGTACCATTTACATTGGTTTTAACGGATTTTACCTCTATTTGAAGCCCCTTTTTGTCTTCAAGGACAATCTTAATGTCCTCAAAGTTGTTCAAAGTAGTGATAGTCCCCAAGGTTTTTGTGCTTTAGTCCAATTTATTGGGATGTTTTAAATGTCTAAAAAAAAAAAAGTCTCCCATAATTGGATGCACCATTCACATAGGGTAACAAACTGTCCAATACAAAAAAGGGTGCCTTAGATATCACAAGATTTGAGCCAAAAATAACACATTTTCTACAGAATAATATCAATCTGTCACCCAACATTTGCTGAAAGACTGTATATTTCAAGAGATGCCAATCTCTTTTGTCATCTGCTTTACATTGAACGATTTTACCTCTATTTAAAGCCCCTTTTCACATTTGGGAAACAGTAAAACAACCTCAGTGTTTTATGTTCTCGAATTCTAATTCTGGAGGCAGGTGTTTGTGTTTGTGCTGAAATTTATTGGGCTGTGTTAAATGTCATGTTTCTCATATTTGGACATACCATTTACATTTATAGAGCAGCAAACTGTCCAATACTAATGCAGTCTTCCATTCTAACTATGAATTACGTCCTTTGTAATTACTAGAGCTGAGCCAGAAATGGCTCTTGTCTCAGCAAAATCAGCACATAATGAGTGTATTTGTGTCAGTTATTTCATCCCATTATGGTCTGTCTTTTTGGTTGTATGGACTAATTTACTTCTGCTGAATAACAGAAACTGGTGCTTTATCCAGCTGTGTTCAATTTTTAATGACCAGACTTACAGCACATATGCTGAAAGAGGAAACCTAACGCATGCTTTACCGGAATCTCTTCGAGTATTTTTCACACCGGTTTTAGATTGCAGTGTTCCTTCACATTACATGATGTAGACAACGGTATTCATGATGGTGGAGATGAGGAGCTATATAGAGACAGTTGGTCACTATATTTACTTAATGCTAGCATTAGCCCTAAACTTATATTTAAACAGCTGTCATTGGATATGACGCAACATAAAACAGCCCTGCTCTCTCAAGGTTACCTTCCCTTTCCTTTCAGGCTAACTGAATAATATCCCATTTAGCTGCCTCCCTCACATGCTCCCATTTCATTTCATGTCCTTCTCTGCATTTTTTCAGACTAAATTGCCAAAATAGACGTGGAGCTGCAGCCTCTCTTTTCTGTGGAAACAGCCAGGAGGGAGGGAGGAGTTTAAACAAAGGCCCTCTCCACATAAAAAATGAAGGCTTGTGCAGAGAAGCCATGGTGTCCTGCTCCTCACAGTCTGCATGCTGCCATTTGCACCTCTAAAGCCTTCAAATGAGACTTCTACTGGCAGATTCTACACCTGGAAGCTTAAAAACATTGTCACACAGGGTTTGTATGTCGGAAATGCTCCTATTAATCGTGTTATTTTGTGGTTTTAGGCCTAGCTCTGTACTTATTTTTCTTCCCCTGTCTCTGACACTCACAGTGCTGCCCCTGCCTGCACTGAACAAAGATAATTACTCAGGAAACATTTCGGCCAATCAGACGCGGCCTTGTATCCTGCCTGCGAGGAGAGCGACCAGTCAGGAGCTGGCTAACATCACTGGGGCCTGATCGCCTTGCCTGAACAGCGGAGCCTTCCCCGGCTGAGAGTGTCCTCCATGTTTTATAAGTGTTGACATAACAGTGTGTCAGGCAGCCATGCATCCACAGAGGTAAGCTCTGTCTTTTTTATCTCAACTCTCTGATAACGACATGGCTTCCTTCTTGCTGTTGTGGTGACTGTTGGTTTCTCATGATAAATGTGCACACCTTAAAATCAGTTTAGTGTGCAGGAGGAGGGAGGTGGAGCTGGGGCTGGTTTGGAGGCCTCGCCAGGCCTCTCTGCTCCACAGCGCCGAGGGTGGGGGGTTGGGTAACGACTCTCACCCTTGCTCTCTCTCTGTGTCTCAGGGTCACATGGGTGCCCCAGACAACCAGGCTGCCATACAGGAGGCAGAGTGGACCATGGCAAATCCTTTTCCTTTTCATAATGCAAAAGAGAGTTGGATTTAGAAATGGCACCCACATCTCCTTTCTGTAGTGGCAGTCCTGTGTTGTAGCCTGGCAGAGAGAGAATGGGGGATGGGCAGTGGAGGTGGAGAGGGGGGGTATTATGTACCCTTTGTAAGTGGATTGGCTCTGTGCTGTTTTCTTGTGTGTCATGCCAGGCCGGGGAACAGACATGGGGGGCAACAGATGTGCATGTTAGGAGGACAGGGAGTGCAGGACATGGCTGAATACTAGTATTCAGTCTGGTATTCTAGTACGTATGGAAGAAAGGAGAGCGTTCAGGAGCAGAAATCTGCATGGTTAGCACACATTTAATACAACAGTGCTGAGAGGGGAGTTTCAGCCCTCCATGTTGGTCAGATCAGCCCACATTAAACAAATCATTTGTCAGAGAGGAACACTCCTGCACGTCTTCCTGTCGACTCCTCAGGAGCAGTGTGTTGAGACACAGGTTACCCTCTGTTTACAGCCAGAAGCCCGGAGTCGACAGCCCAGGGCTTTACCAGCCCTGCAGTACTATTGTGAAACTGTTTCCTCCTCTCTCTGATCCCCAGACAGACAGTGGCCATTTTGTGCTTCACAGTGCTCTTCTGCTCTCGTCCTCTCTTCACGGATCAGACGGCAGGACACAGAAACAACATGAGACTATGAGGCATTGCATGTTTTTTTACGCTACGTATGTCTGTGTATATTAGATCTATTTGCAGATTTATGCTTGTATATACTATATACATGTAGATAGAGATAGCATGTGTGTGTTTACACACATATCTGAAAGAATTTAAAGCATTCTCATGCTTTGTTCTCTCTATTCCCTTATGGATTTCCCCCCCTCTTTTTTTACTCACAAACCAGCAGCAGTCAATGACACACAAGGCACAGATAACAAGCAGTTCTTCCTATCGTACTATTTTAGAACAGGTCCTCACAAAGACAGTGCACATTAGGCAGTTTATTGCTGCGTGTTGGCACATTATATTTTCAGAGCACAGGCTGTACGGGGTGTTACATCACTTGTCACGATTTTTTAGCAGTCTCAGCTCAGACAAAGAATGCTCTCTTTCCCTCACGTCCCGACGCGAGACATGTTTCATTTACTGAACATAATAACGTTACGATCGCCGTTTCCTCCCGCTCTCTCTGTAAACCAAAACCAAAAATGTATACTGCCTAATAGTAAAGAGTCGCCACGCGCCGCATGAGCGAGCCTGTGATATAAATGCTACACTGACGGTGGGAAATGTCAGCAATGTGTAACGTCATGATGTTAAGTCAAATCATCTGGGCCTCTCTTTTTTTTCTTTTTTTTTTTAGGCACGGTAGCATACAAACAGAGCAGCAGAGGTTGAAAAACAGAACGATTGAGTTATGCTCGACAACAAGGGGTTTTATCTCCCAAAAGGCCCTCTTCAAATCCCCTCTGGTTTAAGCTGTCACAATCGAGAAGGGGCATGCTAAACTGAAGGAATATAAACCGTCTAATGCAGGGGGAAATGTCTGCATTGCAGCAAAAATGCTTTTTAAGAGGAAGAGGGGAGCCGGCACACTGTGATCCGTGTGGCATAGCACAGCCGACCAATAATGTTCCACCCTGTTGGCCCTACAGCCAATTGCAGCTGCAGCTGAGGTTAAAGATTGACAATCAGAGGGAGCGCAGCAGGGAGAGCAAGGGCCTTCTGGAAAATTCCACAGCCATCTTTGATTCACCCTTCACAGCCTTATATAAAATCCAGGTCAATCTTTCTCTTATACTGGATTATTTGTGAATACTAGTTGTATACTTTGGTGTTTAGGCATAGCTTTAACGTTCATTGTGTCCTCGGGTGTTTTTATGAAATGTAGAGTAAGGCTTGATAGTTTCTGCTCTGTACTGTTGTGCTTAGGCAAGAGCTAATCGAATGCTTTTATTGTCATGTGATTGTTGGTAGCTTGAAAGCTAAGTGTATCCTGCCATTTCAGAAAAAACTAATAATCTCTCAGGGGCTTTGTGCTGCACTATGAAATAGGTGGGTTTTTTTTCACTCACTGGCATTAATCCCATGTGTTTTCAGTGGCATTTCCAATGGGGAAGAGACGGTATGTGAGAATAGCTCTCCTGGAGTGTCAAATAGAAAGGCCAGTAATTCAGATATTTGCCTGTTTGATGTGTGCAAACGCGTGTGTTCATGGAGGTATCGAGAATAGCTCTGCCCCAATCTTGAGTGTGGCTCCGTCATATGTCTTCAATGTGAAATGTAATTATTTTATGACAGCAGCATTCACAGGGAAGGAGGGAAGCCAGGATCGAAGACCTAAAAAAAAAAAAGAGAGAGAAAGAGAGCGAGAGGGAGGAAGAGAGATGAGTGCTTCTCACTTTGCAGGATTTTCCAGCGTCTCCCTCCTTGTTCCTTTCTCTATCTGTGTTATCGCCGGTATGAAAGGTTCTCTTGACACAGCCGTGTATTTTGAAACGTTGGACCGTAATCTCCACAGATCTCTCTGGTCCTCCTTCATGGATGTGCCAGTGCCTGAGTCTGAGCCTCGGAGTGGGGGATGGGGGAGAGGGGGGAGGGGAGGGAGCTGTGGCCTCCATTTTCTGTGACGAGAGAGCCCTGCTCGTCTCTTACAGGAGTGGAATCTAAAGGCATTGAGTCACTGTTGTTTCCTTTTTGTCCATCAGGTACTACTTGCAGAGGGGGAATGCTGTCTGAGTACTGTTTTCTTGAACCCACGTCTCTCTGGAATTACATCCCAGAACCTTGCTTGAGGATTTATTTGCCTAACTCTCCTTGTGTGATGGATCACAGCTCCTGATACTGAGCATGCCCTTCGGATCAGCACACTTTTCTGCATTCTTTCTTCCTGGTTGTTGCAGCTGTGTCTTGTCATTGGCGTTAATTGTGCGTGGGTAATGTCTGCTTGTGTCACTTTGTTCAGGAGCTGTGGGGCTGCCCGGTGATGGCGGATGTTCTCTCTTTTCAGGGCTGTGGTACACGTAGCAGGGCGACTTGGCTAACGCTGTCTTATTTTCATGTGGGCCTCGTTTGTTCACTCAGTCCGGAACAGGAAGGCCCCTGAGGGGATTGGGTGTGTGAGTGAGTGAGTGTGCGTGCGTGTGTGCTGTGTGTGAGTGAGGGCGAGAGAGAGAGAGAGATAGAGTGTACGTTGGCAGGCTGAAATAAGATACCCATATCCCATATTTTTAAACTCTGAGACTCTGCTCAGTCCATGTCTGCAACTCAAGTTGTGTTTATTCTCCAAAGTCTCGGTTTGATAAGCTGTCTGGGACTGCCAGTTTTGACTGCCTGAAAGAACAAGGAGTGTATTTAGAGTTAGATTACATTTTGAGCTGCAGTGTTGGCCTGGCAACAGCATTCGGCCTTGCGGTTTGCTCATTGTCGTTAGACCTCTCGATTGTCAAGTTGACTCGGTATTTAAATGATGGGTTCAGAGGCTCGACGTGATCACGTCAAATCTCTGTTGGACCCGGGTTTGTCAGATCTGATTCGCAGGAACCCTTTGGGATATGTAATTTAACCTCCTCGAATGTCTGTCAACAGACACTTGATCAACTTTGTGTGGAATGTCTCTTTAAGGCTGGAGGAGGGGACGTGAGGAGCATTCTTTTACTTCCAAGCGAAGGGAGAGAGGGGAAAAAAAAAAAAGAAGCTTATCCCCACAAATGTGGTTGACCTTTGAGACGTAGCCCTGTAAACCCATCATCCTAGCTGGAAACCAGAGCTGCAGCCAATACTGTGAACTGGTCAAGTGTGTGACCTGTCAGGGGTCCTCGCGAGGGTTTTTCTTCTCGGAGCTGGTGAATAAAGGCTACATCCTTGGATCGAGGCCCTCTGTTGCGCTCACAAAGGAGGAGCCAAGCACTCAAAGACTTTCATTTATTGCCAGGGGGCTTTTATTCTCATTGCGCTGGTAGGAAATGAGATGAGAACGGGACAGCAGATTTGGCAAGTGAGGCTTTTCCCCCCACTGGATGAGACATTGTATATTTTGTCACTCTCTTTGGATATTAATAGCGACCTGTTTACGTCAGATTTTTCAGAAACATGAATTTATGCTAAGCAGAAAACATGTGCCGCCGGATTTGAGCATTGGGCTTTGAATAAACATGACTTTGGCCATCAGAGCTATTTTGAATACGCCTGCTGTGCAGATTTAGGCCAAAAACATTTAGATAGACCTGCTGTCAAGCTCATTATGTGCATCTCTCGCGATTGGTCTCCAGGAATGGGCCCGAATCCTTGGGGGGGGTATCCTGTTGTTAGTGAAGGGGCCTGCGAGGCAGCGGAAACATGTTAATTGTCCTGAGACGCTCTCCCTCCAGCGGCGTGGGCCGAGTCCCTCCAGGTGCTCTGCGCAGGATTAGGACTATTTACCGTTTGCGGGGAAACAAAGCACTGCAAAGAGCGGCGCTGCTCCGTCAGATCACAGCCTCCAGCCGCAGTCTCTCCTGAAGGACGGAGCAGCCGGGGTAGTGTCAGCTAGACGGCCATATGCCTTGTTGTGAATATCAACTTGTGCTTAGCGGAGAGGACCGTTGCCATGGCGATCGCTACCGTTCTGTCTCTCTCTCTCTCTCTCTCTCCCTCTCCCTCCCTCTCTCTTTCTCCCTTTCCCTCTCTCGCTCGCTCTCTCTCTCTCGTGAAACATAAAGACTATATATTCAGAGTGGTTTGTCACTGATAATATCTATGGGCTTTGAACTTTGCACCGTATTAGCAGAGATGCTCAGAAATCAAATGACAACAATAACAATGGAAACCTGCAGTGTCCCCTACTGACAGATCCTAAGGGACCCGGGTGCCTTAGGTGGTGTTCCACTTGTTTACTGTTATGCTGGTGTGGTTTGTGAACAGCCTTTCTGACTGTGTTTGCCTCTCTTTCTGTGTTCCCGTGTGCTCCCGCTCGCTGCTCCGCAGTCTGGCTGAGGACGAGGTAAAGACAGAGTCTGATGTGGTAGAGGGGATGGATGCATCCGTGCGATCCAAAGGTAAGTCTCTCCGAAGGCCGAGCAGCTCGCATTTAAGACTCAGATGTTTTGCCGCGTTCGGGATTCAGAGAACATCAAGGTTATTTACTGCTAAGTTTGACAGTGGAGCGTAATGCATTTCGCTCGTCTCTGAGGACTGCAAAGATAATCCTTTATGCCCGCCTGGCTGCCTGTTTGGATGTTGTGTCAAGTATCAGGGTGGATTTAGGTGAGAGGGAGCCCTCTGGATATTTGTTACTTGTAAGTGGTAATGTAATATGTATAATTACTATTTTAAAACGACTGTCAGTGCTGTCAGTAGATGCTAATTTTAACATGACAACATTCGAAATGCGGCATCCGAGCATCAAATTTCTCAACTGAAGCTGATAATCTGCACTTCCTCCATTACGAGGGGATGGTATTTATATATTTTGGCACATGATTATTTCCCATCCTCTCGATTTATCCTTGAAATCTCTGAATTCCTGTCCCGCAGTTTGTGTCTAATCTTCCTTGCGCAACGTGTCGGTCCTGTAGTGTGATGACCTGATTGTCCTTCTGCACCCAGTCCCCGATCCGCCAGGGTCAGCAGAAAGACCGGTGGTGCCACAGAAGAGAAAGGTGTCGAGCCCTACCCATTCCTCCAATGGGCACTCGCCAACAGACACCTCCCCCAGCCCCCTCAAGAAAAAGAAGAAACCCGGGGCCGTCAATAGTAACAGCAAGGACCAGGTAAGGCCCCCCACGCCCCAGTATGCGCATATCAGAACCAGGCGTGCTCTCAAAGGGCTGTGAGATATGGTGCGCGAATGCCACAAATGTCACATTGAGTTTGGCCAACAATTCACTCTGGTTCAGTTCCCCTCGTCAAAGGGGCAAACGTACTGTCAAAACTGTCAAAAGGAAGTAGGTCATGTGACCGGTGCTGCGGCCTCGACAGAAATCAAACGTGTATGTAGCCGTTCCAGACGCCCACACTCAGAGTGTGAAATAGTTGCGTTTAAGACTGTATTAAAAAAGAGAGAGAGCTAGAGCTCTAAGTTTTCGTCACGTCTCCACAAAGCTGGCAGATCACAGCGTGGAGTGGGCGTCCATGTCAGATTTGTTTTGGGACGCTCTTAAACGTACACACTTCCCCCTAATCCACACTCCGATAAGTATACCGCCCTGTCAGTTCGCCGCGTGAACTGCGTGATCCCGGACAGCACCGCCTGTGAGAGCACGCCGGTTTTGACCTGGACTGAAGCATACTGTCGGCTCGCAGACAGGCCAACGTGCCTGGTTGTGATCTGCTGAAACGATAATGACTATAGTGGGACTGTCTTGGTGTGACGAGCGTGTTACGTGTTTGGAACCATTAATGCATGGTCAGCTCACCTAGTCCCTTAATTTCCTCGTAAAGCTTTTGTATATTTGTGTTGTTAGACACTGTACCAGCAATGATAATTAATGCCACGTTGTTTTGCTAAATTTAACTTGCATTTTGACAATAATACGATGCCGATGTTTATTGTCTGCTTGCCACGGTGATGGGGTGTTGCACCAGTCCCTTTTGGCCCTCGTCTATTGAGCGTGCATGATGATTTCAGATAATTAGTATTAGTAGTGGGTTGTAATGGGTTGATTTAAGAACCATTCTTTCTCAAAGATGACAAATGAAATTCTTATCACTACTTATTATACTAATTTGGTCTAGGCCTGTGCAATCTGGCCATTCATTGAATTTTATTATCTGGTGATATAGCAAAGGCCATAGTTTTGGCCGCATGGATATTCTGGGTCACCACTGTAAATAATGAAAAAGCCGAATCATCGTGAGTCCAGAGAGTCTTCTCCTGGACTGTTTGCTTGCTTGCAACCAAATCCCAACCAAATGTTAAACAAACTACAAAACAGGAGCCCGGACTCCTTCTGTCCCCTTTTAAGGTCTCCTAACTGAGACTAGGTCGGGTGATACCTGCCTAAAATATGCGGACTGAGGGGCATCGTCTTGAACTGTGAAAGCAGACTCATAAACTTCCTTTGATCCGTTAACATGGCATCAGTTAAGCACCGGTCTGGTGCTTCCCAGAGAACCATACCATGCATTGTGTTTACTCTCTGGTGAAAGTCCATAGGTTCACGCCCTAAAACCTGTCGGACTAGTCCTGTTTGACTCCTAGTTTAAACAGTCACACGATTGGCTGTGCACATAGTTTGCTCATTTGCTCTCGATAGTTTTGTAGCCATTTTGACTCTCTGCTGCTTACCCTTCTTACCCCATGTTGCCTTGTTTCTGTTGCACTGCACCTTTTGTGTTCCTGCGTGTTTTTTGAAACCTGCCCCCCTGTTTCTCTTGCCTGCATTTCAGTCAGAGCTAAGACATGGTCCCTTTTACTATATGAAGCAGCCAGCACTCACCACAGACCCTGTTGATGTTGTACCGCAGGACGGCAGGAATGACTTCTACTGCTGGCTGTGCCACCGCGAGGGCCAGGTGCTCTGCTGTGAGCTCTGCCCCAGGGTGTACCACGCCAAGTGCCTCAAACTACCAGCCGAGCCCGAGGGCGACTGGTTCTGTCCAGAGTGTGAGGTATCTCGCTGAAGACGTGTGTATGTGTGTGTGTACACAAGTGATTGTGGTACTCGGGGCACAAAACTTGCTTGCTTTGTTCACAAAGGCGGTGTCAGACTCGCGTGCCAGGAGCAGCCAAAGACCGGGAGACGGATCGATGATTCAAAGAAAAAAAAAAAATCGAATTAAATAAAATGTTGGTCCCTCCTGACACGTGCTGTCCCACCGCCTGCAAGCTAAGGGCACACACTTCCAGTCTGAGAGATGTTAGAAGACCTTTTGATCTCTTTCTTTACACTTTTTCTAAATTTACTAGAACAATCAAGAATTTCGACGAATTGGCACAATTTCTAATTCAAAAAAAGCTAAATCAAAATGTGTAAATTTAAAGTTGTAACGATATTGAGTCTCTTTAACCCTGTCTGAATTCTCTTTTAGTGTGCTGATTAAAATCGCTGATTGTTTCGCTTCTTGTTGCAGAAAATAACAGTGGCTGAATGCATTGAAACCCAGAGCAAAGCAATGACGATGCTGACAATAGACCAGCTCTCGTACTTGCTGAAATTCGCACTCCAAAAGATTAAACAGCCTGGGGTAAGATGTGAAAAGATTCATTGAATGTTGAATTAATAACTGTTTTATTATCCAAAGAAGTGTTTGTATTCAAACACAAATTTCCAGGAAACATTTCAAGGAAGTGTGACATCTCAATATTTTCTAATGCACGTCTTTCTCCTCTTTTTTCCCCTTGTTTTTTGTTTGTTTTCACTGAGCAGACTGAGCCTTTTCAGAAGCCTGTGTCTCTGGAACAGCATCCAGATTATGCAGAATACATTTTCCACCCCATGGACTTGTGTACTTTAGAAAAGGTAACATCGCACCATTCAGTTTGCTTATATAAAAAGAGGAATGCATAAAAACTGCTCAAAACTGTTTCACAGAACGCTGAATGTCTATAAAATAAAGTGGTGGCGTTGGGGAGAGAGAGTGCGGTGCATGATATGAAGTTTAGCATAATACCGCAGGCAGCTGTACTATAGTAGCATATGAAACAGTGTGGACATATTTCCTGGCTCAGTTTTCATCATGTCGCAGGTGAATGTTTCCACTGATGCGCTCTTGTCTCAACCTTTCCACAGAATATCAAAAAGAAAATGTATGGCTGCACCGAAGCCTTTCTTGCGGATATGAAATGGATCTTGCACAACTGCATCATCTACAACGGAGGTAAATCACACACATCAGTTCAACAGTGGTCCTTCATTGTTAGTGTGCTGGGGAAAGAAAATGAAATCCAACTTCTGATTCCATCACAGGAAATCACAAATTAACTGCTACTGCAAAAGTTATCGTCAAGATCTGTGAACACGAGGTAAAGACGTTTTTCCCTCATTAAATAATACCATCAATTTTAAGATGTTTCAGACGTTAAGACTGAATCTTTGTCTCTAGATGAACGAGATTGAGGTGTGTCCCGAGTGCTACCTGTCTTCATGCCAAAAAAGGGACAACTGGTTTTGTGAGCCATGTGTAAGTTCTCCACACAGTCTTGTGTATGCAGTGCGGGGTAGATGTTCGATCAGTTGATTCAGTTACATCGAATCATTCCGCTTTGTCTCTTATAGAGTCAACCCCACCCGCTGGTCTGGGCTAAGCTGAAGGGCTTTCCCTTCTGGCCAGCAAAAGCACTTCGGGAAAAGGACGCGCAGGTAGACGCTCGCTTCTTTGGGCAACATGACAGGTGAGAAAAGCTTTTAGGCACGGTACAAAATGTATGGGCTGGGAGACACAGTGCAAGGTTTATCTGCTTTCGGGCCAAAGTCGGCATGAGTTGGGGACAGTTGGCACTGAAATATGCTAGAGTATGAGGGGACCCAAACACAGTCGCAGTCGTTTTAACGTGTTTGATTTTTTTGTTTTTTTTTAGCCGACTGCAAATGAATAATCTGTAAGCTGATTACCAACCCAAATGCAGACATACTTTGTACGATGGCATCAGAAGATGTAGGCAGTAGGAGGTGGCGGGAATGAAAGTAAATGTATAAAAAAACATTAATTTCCTAGAGCAGCTGTGCAACAATTTGCCATTCGTCGTCCATGTTTGTTTACCCTTAAACTCTCATTCACACAGACGTGGCTGCTCTTGGGAGAGTTTGCATGGCAATGATGCATTCAGTTGGCCTCAGTCGGTTTGTTTGATAAATGGTGCAGTCTGTGACCCCTTATCAGGCGCGGTTCAGTCGTCGGTTAGCGCGCGCTTCAAGTCTTTTTCACGTCTCGTAGTTGTGTCCCAAGCTTAAGCAGAGATTAGACTCCTGGTCGCTGTTATCTTGGTAAGTAGCTCATCGTGTCATTTACTGTGCTCCTCTGCAGGGCCTGGGTCCCCATCAATAACTGCTACCTCATGTCCAAAGAGATCCCGTTCTCTGTGAAGAAAACAAAGAGCATTTTCAACAGTGCCATGCAAGAGATGGAGGTCTACGTGGAGAACATTCGCAAGAAGTTTGGCGTCTTCAACTATGCACCCTTCCG
The DNA here is from genome assembly GCA_029224185.1 of Karalla daura. NCBI lineage: Eukaryota > Metazoa > Chordata > Actinopteri > Chaetodontiformes > Leiognathidae > Karalla > Karalla daura. The sequence continues at coordinate 10,508,854 of CM055193.1, read as the reverse complement.
CACTCCCTACACGCCCAACAACCAGCTGCAAATGCTGCTGGACCCCTCCAACCCCAGCGCGGGGACGGTGAAAACGGAGAAACCGGATAAACTTCGCTTCAACTTCGACATCACGGCCTCTCCCAAGATGGTCCTGGGCAAGAGTTCCACGCCCAGCGGCATGAGTCGGAGGGTCTCCATGACGGACATGCCTCGGTCGCCCATGAGCACCAACTCCTCGGTCCACACGGGATCCGATGGCGAGGACATGGAGAAAGCCACCAGGAATCCCGCCTTCCACTACAGCACTGGAGAAGAATCAATGGACTGCTCTGGTAAATATTTGTCAAAGCTGTAATCGGTATTTGCAGAATTAACGGTGTCTTCGGCGTTGATGTGAAAACAGTGTGGCACCGCGAGAGGAAGAGTGGAGAATGAGGGACTGATCCAGCTCATTGTTCAGCTGTCTTGAGAGCAATGAGACCGAACCAAAACAGGAAAATTGTGGGCCGGAGTGTTGTTCTTGGCTCCGGCGAGCTGCCATTTTCAGCTAGCAGCTCAAGAAATCCACTGAACGCGACACGCTCGGCTCGGAAACGAGCAGACAGACAGTAACCAATGAGTGGCGAACACAGTGGACCTTTCAGTGGCTTTAGCGTCAGATGTTTCCAGCGGGAGCCGTCACAGACCCGTATTCACAAGGTCCAGAACCACGACGACAGTGATGATGTTGTGAACGTGTGACCGAGCCGCTGTGTTTTTCCACTTCCGTAAACAGCCCCGAGAAATGCAGATTTTGCCTCTGTCTGAGTGAAGAGCGCCAGCGGATCTGTGTCATTAAAACATCAATGGAGAGCGATAGCAGCAAAGCATCTCTGTTGTTGTTGTTACAGCGTCTCCCGTCTCGGGGAAGATGGGTGCTGCAGGCAGCGTGGCAGGCAGCCCGAAGCCCTTTAACCCTGGACTGGTGCCCAAGCAGGAGAGGACTGCAGGCACTGGTGGCATCCTCAATCTCAACCTGGGTCAGTACCAGCAGTGCAAACATAGCCCTAGCAAAGCATAGTAGCATATTAGCATATTAGCAAAGCATGTTATCCCACACTAACCTTTAGGGATGCTACAATACCTTTTTTACCCTGACATATAGCTGATACCTTTCTGCTTCCTATAAAAAGGATACGTTTTTTTGATAATTTTTATACCAACCACAGGTAAATAAAGATGTATAGAGTGAAAATGAATTCAGCGTTACATCTCTGCCTCTGCCTCTTATGAAACTAACATAACACAGCTATCACTACTACTAGTAGGATCACGACTGTTGTAACCGCTTTGACGAGACGTTATGTCTCTTATGTCACTAATTATTGTTTCACTGCATCAGTCAATAAAAAAAGACTTTCAGGAATGAAAACGCAGCGTTATAAATGCCTTATTGATAGGCAGAAGACTGACTCCAGACCCTCTCTTGCTGCCTTTAGCATTAGCATTAGCATTAGCGTTAGCGTTAGCATTAGCGTTAGCATTTGCGTGAGGTAAAGCCACAGCAGACTTGGCATCCTCATTTTATTTCCATCTGCCACTGTTTTTAAGGTGAAACCACAAGTGATTCATTAGATTAGATCACTTCTCTTCTTAACCAACCCTGAGAACTTTGACTTAACATCTGTTATGCACTGTAGTCATGTTTTTTTCTCTTTTTGTCATGCGCTGTAGCACAGGGCAAATGGATTGAAAGAGTGAAAACACTGCAATGTTGGCTCTACTTATTGGCAAAAAATGGCACTATCTTGTCTTATATTAACAATGTGACATCATTTTTTTCCTCAGTATTTGGCAAATAATTTGGTTTAACAATCGTGCATCCCAAATCATTTTGATCCAGTCAGTAACTGAACAACGACCTGCTCCTTCCAGATCGGGTGAAGGCAGAGATGGACCTGAAGGAGCTGAGTGAGACGGTGCAGCAGCAACAGCAGCAGCAGAATCAGCAACAGGGAGGCTCAGCAGCTCTCCCTACCCCAAAGAGACCCATCAGGAGCCTGGACAAGACTATCGAGAGCTGCAAGGCACAGCTTGGTACATACTGCGTCATTATGTGCTACTTAAGTGTTCTGTGCCGACATTAGACCTTCATGTCAACACTGGTTTATAAAAATGGCACAAAAACTGTGAAAACTGTTGCTGTTTATTTGACAAAGTCCAGGTTGATGTCTTTACATGTCTTTTTTTAACCCTCACCCTCAGAGACATTCAATTTTCTCTCACAGAGGACTCAAAAAATATTCACATTTAAGAAGATGAAATCAGAGAATTTTGACGTTAATTTATTCAAATCTTTCTCCGAAAGGTTTTTTCGTTACTTAATCGACTGATTATTAAAACAGTCACTCCTGTCTGGCTTACAAACACTTGTCTCTCCATCCAGGGATAAATGAGATTTCTGAAGATGTGTACAAAGTGGTGGATCACAGCGACTCTGAGGACTCTGAGAAATCGGACTCGAGCGACAGCGAGTATCTCAGCGACGAGGAGCACAAGCCAAAGAGCTACGCCCAGGACGACAAAGACAAAGCTGAGAGAAAAAGGCCCAAAGCGAGCACAGAGGGAGAGGTTAAGGAGGGCGTCCCAGGGACAGAGGATAAAGCCACCCCTGAGCCCCCGCTCAAAGACAAGCAGAGCAGCAGCGGGCCAGAGAGGGACCTGCAGGACAAGCCCAGGACGCCCCAGTCTCAACCCCCCAGCGACAAGCCCAAAGCTCCAGAGGAGGGCAAGGCACCGCCGGCCACCTCAGCGGCAGAGCAAGACTCTGACTCCGAGCGGGAGCTGGTGATCGACCTGGGGGACGAACACGGAGGCCGCGATGCGAAGAGGGCGAGGAGAGAAGCCGGAGGTCCGGTCGCCAAAACCCCCAAAGAGTCTAACGCTGCCAAGTCAGAAGGTGAGGCCCTTTGATACCCTCTCCATCATTTTCTCCTCTCTTTCACTTGTGTCCCCTTCTGAGCAGTTCTAGAAGTATAGAAATATTTTGTCAGTATTGCTTTTTTCTTTTGCAAAAAGCTGAAATGGTAATACAACTATACATATCTCCAAAGAAAATAAAGAACTCTATATATTCTTAGGCACACAGTCAGTTAAATGATGTGTGTAATAAATCACTTACCCAAACATGATCAATTCCCAATAGAGGACAATAGATGACATTTACATGATACCAGTACTCTTAAAGGGTACAATCGACTGCAAGACGCATGTAGATCGTCACTTATACAAAGCCACATAGTGCCTCATGTACCGATGCAGCACTGGACTTTCATTGAGAACTTGGCTCAAAGAACCAAAGACATTGCTTTTAGATCCATGCGTTATGCTCATGTTCAACAATTGCTGACAGTTTGGTCAAGAATTTGGGCGCACTTTGCTAGTAATGGCTGAGGAGCAGATTATCTCTTTCAAGCTAGTAGTTTCCAGTCCCCACTGACGGTAACTTAAGAGACATTATGTGTAAAATTGCTGCCGTAATCTTCCATTGGTTCCCAGAAATACTATTCAGCTCAGAGAAACTCTGCATAAATGACTCGGAGCCTGATTCTTCAAAAAGTGTCCAATTTGACAAGCCGCCGCTGCTTTGGTAAGAGAGCTCTGTTATTCTCCCTTGTGCAGGTAAAGCTCCGCCGTCTGCTGCGGCCGCCGCGCCGCCCCGGGACGCCGCCTCCAGCCTGAAGGACGCCCTGCAGCCCACCATCACTGCGGCCCTCAACCTGGTGTCCACCGTAGCTGCCGGACAGCCCGGCGCCCCAGCCGCTGCCGCCGCCGCCGCCGCCACCGCCAGCGGCTCCACCGGCTCGCCCTCCGCCGCCCCCTCCTCGCTCTCCACGCCGTCCCCGGCGCCCGCCGCCGTCAAGAAGCAGCGCCCCCTGCTGCCCAAGGAGACGGCCCAGGCCGTGCAGCGGGCGGTGCGGTGGAACCCGGCCAAGTTCCAGGCCTCGCCGCAGAAGTGGCAGCGGCAGCAGCAGCAGCAGCAGCAGCAGCAGCAGCAGCAGCATGGAGAGCAGGCAGCGGGGCAGACACAGGCAGCGGGGCAGACACAGGCCCAGAGCCAGGGGCAGACACGCAGCCCGCAGCAGGCCCAGCAGCAGAACTCCTCCAGTACCCGTTATCAGACCAGACAAGCCGCCAAGGGTACTAAAAGCAGCCTGGTCCCATATTTCAACCTAGAAAGCTGTGTTAAAGGTTGTATAATCTTTTTTTTTTGTCTTCCGCCCTTCACCCTGTGCAGTGCAACAGAAAGACGTGCTTCCGAACTCCTCCTTGTCGGCGGGCTCATCCGGTAGCTCGTCGCTGGTGTCAGGAGACCTGCAGATCCCCACGGGCTCGGCCGACGTGGCTGCAGACATAGCCAAGTACACTAACAAAGTACGTCTGAACTCCCGGCAGTGAAAGACTGCTAATGCACGGCCATGTCGGCGTCACAGAAATCCACAAGATTTAAGTAGCCAACTGTGCCCCAACTGTGGACTGATGTCCTGCTTTTGCCAAAACTTTGCAGATCATGGACACAATAAAAGGGACTATGACTGAAATCTACAACGACCTTTCCAAAAGCACTTCAGGAAACACAATCGCAGAGGTACAGTCCGGCTTGTAGGCAGATGCCCGCCAGAGCGTCGATTGAAAGTGTCCGGCTAAACTTCGCCTCTGTTTACTTGTGATGACTGTTTACTTCAGATCCGACGGTTACGGATAGAGATCGAGAAGCTCCAGTGGCTGCATCAGCAGGAGCTGTCGGAGATGAAACACAACCTGGGTAAGTTTGTTGCCTCCAGGAACGTGTGTGCGCTCCGGCGAGAGGTATATAGAGCGCTGTGTAAACACAGATGTTTCTCCTTTTCGCCCCGATTTTGTGCGATCCACGTGCAGAGCTGACGATGGCGGAGATGAGGCAGAGTCTGGAGCAGGAGCGCGAGCGGCTGGTGGCGGAGGTGAAGAAGCAGACGGAGGCAGAGAAGCAGCAGGCGGTGGACGAGACCAAGAAGAAACAGTGGTGCGCCAACTGCAGGAAGGAGGCCATCTTCTACTGCTGCTGGAACACCAGCTACTGCGATTACCCCTGTCAGCAAGCCCACTGGCCAGAGCACATGAAGTCCTGCACGCAGTCAGGTAGGAGAAGCACTCTCTGCGGTCTGGGTATGCAGCTGATACGTTCAACCTGTGCAGCTTGCTCTAATGCAGTCGCGAACAGCTGTAGGCCGTCTATGCGATGCACAAAATGGTCACACAGTGGTTTGGCAACTGGGTTAATGTTATCATTTATTATTTAAAGCGCTCAGACTGTGAATACTGTGAGTCCTTGTGCTTCTGCCTTCTGTTACAGAGGGGTGTTAAGTGCTGAAGCTGAACACATATACTTGGGTTTACATGTGTAAAATTGCTGCTAGGTGTGAGAGTGAACAGTGCTGTGTGCTGTGATGAACTGGGGACTTTTACAGTGCTGGGATGGGCCCCAACAGATTCGGGAAGTTCAAGAAAATGAATAGAAAGTGAAAAGGACAAATTCATGCAATAAATAAAGACTAATCTCACCCACTTTGGTCCGTAATGGTGTTGCAGGGGTGTCAGCCTATCCCAGCACACATCAAGCAGAGGCAAGGAATACAGGTCGCCAGTCCATCACAGCCCTGGCAATACCCAGGAGCAATTTAGACTGTTCAACTGGCATCATCATGGATGTTTTTGGACTATGACTGCACCCAGAGCAGACTCAAAGAGCACATGCAAACTCAGCACAGAAAGGAACAAGAGAGAAAGAAACAGTGCTGAGAAAAAGAGAATCTAGGATACAAAATAAGCCAAGGATAGCTAGGGATAATGTGAATAAAATGGTATAAGATACATTATGACACTGAATCCTGGGATAGACTGGTGCAGGGAAGTCTTAACAATGTATTTTCCGTGTTATATCTTGAATGAGAAAATTACTAGTCACAAAAATGTTGGTTTGATATCAAATGTATATCAGCTGTATAGGGACCAATAACAACCTACATCACCTCTGTCTAAAGTTAAACGTTATGCATGACAAGTACAAATGCAAATGTGTTATATTATCATTGCGCTTTCCAGTATGGACACAGCCATGTTCATGTTCTCTCCTCGCACATGCTCTTCCCTGCAGCTACAGCTTCGCAGCAGGAGCCAGAGGTGGAGTCCAGCGCAGACTCCACAGTGAAGTCGTCAGGCCTGTCTCCAGCTGCGCAGACCATGCCGCCGGCTGCAGCCTCCATATCAGACAAAAGCAACTCTCCCACTTATATTGTGGACAAGAACAAGGACAGTGCTGGTGTTACTGTGACCTAACTGCTACACTACGGATACTGTTGCACATTTTACCCATTTATAGGGCTGTGGGCTTGTCACGTCAAACTTGAAGGCCCGCACCTCTGTGACAAATCACTTTGATTTTTATTTTCCATTCCTGTATGTTCATTTTCTTGGTGGATCTCATTTGGTTTGTTTCTCAGTTTCCACAAGTCGGGTGGATTCACCATGTGCAAACAGTCGGTCTTGAGAAATAAAATGTGACTGTGTGTGGTTTCAGACTGTAGCTTTGTCATAGCTCTGTTACTTTTTTGGTTCAAGTCTGAGCAAGATTGTATCGATCCACACAATGTTTCCTATATAAACACTTCAGTGCTGCTTCCAAGTATGTCATACTTACACAATTAATCATATAGCGACAAAGTACTTAAACAGCAATCAGGAGTTGATACTCACTTATAATGGTGCCATCAGAGGTATTTTAAGTTATGCAACTTTCATTGTCATATTTTAAACCATGCCTGAATCATGTCAATTGGGGTATTTTGAGTCAATGCAAGTTCACACATGATCCCACCCATGTCTCATTTTTGGCTCATACCAGTTTTGTATTGTAGTTCCACATTGTACAGACCTACATTAAAAAAAAACTATCTGTGATTTATTAAAAAAGAACTAAAAAATTTAAACTGTACAAAATTTTTGTAAGAAAATACCTGAACAATATTTATAGTGTTATATGTTTTATAGTATGTTTATTGAAATCACATTTCTATGTGTCTAAACAAAGTTATTTGAAATTACTACACATGAATGTCAGCTCTGAGCAAAGTCTCTGTTGTACCGGTTATCCAAAGCTGATGTGAAGAGCCTGTCAAAGAACTGGGTAGGCGTGAATAGAAACTGCATTTTGGCTGGATATAATTTCCTGTGAGCATGTCTGTTTTGAGCTTGTGTCTCGTTCGTGTTTACATATTGTACATATAATGAATGGACTCGTGAAGAAAAAAATAAAAATGCTCTGAACAATGTAGTGCCATGATTCATTTAGGACGTCTGCAGACTCAGATTGTCCCTGGGTGTGAGTGTGAGCGTGAATCAGACTCCTGTGACCACTGGGTATGAAGCGGGTGAGATAATGGAAGGATGACTGTGGAGGTTTGCATTTGTTAGGTCATCCAAATCCAAGGGGTTGTAGAATCGTGTCGACGGGACTTGCGGGTTCTTAAAGTTGCATCTCTTACCCAAGACGTGCTGTTTGTTGTGAGCACAGGGTCCTTGCGATAGCCGGTGAGAACGGAATAAGCCTACTAGATGGAGTGAATCTACAAGTCAAGCTGCCAAGCCTCTAACACTATTGGTATTAATATTAAGCAGGCAACGTTGTTTATGATTTTTAAAGACACTTCCCTTCTCATCCAAAGGCTTGTTCAGTTGTGACAGGTCATTGTTACCACCTGGCTGTTGAGAAGAGCTATTAGTGTCACCTGAAGTCAGCTGTAAATGACTGCGACCCTTAAGGCTCTGTCAGGAATTTAAAAACCCTCTCTGTTGGGAGATGAAACAATTCAAATTCAACAAGTCATGTTGCCGCGATTCACAATTTGTTAGATTAAAGCGGACTCATATAGTACTCTCAAACTATCACGTGTTCACAAAGCACTGAACAAGAACCGGAAATCACCGAACTTTCGCCTGGGCTCAAATCTCGCGAGACTTCAAAGCAACAACGCAGAGAAGATGGAAGGCTGTGCTAGCTAGCTAAATAAGCTAATCCTTAAATAACTGGAAACTAATCATTCGTATGCAAGGTATGACAATAGATGATCTCACGATATTACAATACACGCGTTACAGGTTTGAGTCTTGTGTCTGTGTCGTTTGGGAGACGATTAAACTGCGTAGTGTGTGCAGTGTAGTAGCTAGCCTGTTAGCCAGTGGATAGCTAATAAGCTGCAGAGAACAACGTCGCAGTTAAAGAAAGATTAGTAGATTCACGTCCTGGATGTCTGCAGGGCCGCAAGATATATCAGTTTTGGTTCTGGGATTTTACACCGGTCCGGTAGTGAAACTGTTAGGTTTCTAGTTCGCTGATTAGCTGTATGTAAATGAAGAGACGATGGAAACTCACCACACACAGAGAGACATACACATACACACGCACACACAAACACACTCGTTTCGCTGTTGATGCTGATTGTTTTTCTAAATCGTAAAGCTTCAACACCACAGCCAACCAACATGGTGACATGTCAACACTGAGTAACAAAACATTCGATAAGGTTACACAAACCAACGGGGCATAAACAAAATCTGAGTCTGAACTGAACCCAGAGTTGCACATTTAATCGAGTGTTTCAAAAAACACGCACTTGGAATACAAACATGCGGACAGCAAGCCTGGTGCTCCACTACTTCATTGTTGTAAACCATGTTCTGCCTGCACTATAAGAATTATAATCACAGTTATATCATTAGAATTACATAATTATGTTTTTACATTATATTGTTGTTGTGGTTATTATAATGACAAGTTAGCAGCTCAATACCGTACACATTTGGCCTTGAGATTGGTACAGATTCACATAAACGCTGTATACAGACTATACAAAATATACAATCTCATCACATCTCATCAGTTTTGGATAGATGGATGGATGGATGGATGGATGGATGGATGGATGGATGGGCAGATAGATAGTTGGATGGACAAGTGAGGCTCGGGAATTCATGATGGAGATATAGATGCAAATACAAAATGGATAGCTGTGATCCAACTCTACAATATATTATATATTTATATAAATATTTCTACATACACTGCAGACCATTATTGCTTTGTTAGTGGTATTACACTATAATTACTCTATATATATATATATATATATATATGTGTGTGTGTGTGTGTGTATGACTAATCATTTGTTGTGAACCCATTTGTGCAAAGAGAGAAATGAAAATGAGTCTGTGGTTGCTTGCTTGTTAAATTAATTGTTGCTGTATTAAGTCTTCATCCACCTTGTTAGGTAATTAAGTTCATTGTAAGCTTGTCAGTAGCAACTCATATCTTCTGCTTCCCTTTGTTTTCTTATCTGTGCATTTCAGCATGGACCAGAACCAGTCAGATGAAGCCGAGTTGAATGCTGGGGTTAAGTCCTGGGGCTTCAGGCGGACAACCATTGCCAGAAGAGAGTTCCTGGATGAAGTCGGAGACCTCTTCCGCAGTCCTTCACCTGTGCGCAGGGGCAGAAGTCGGCGCAGCATCCACACACCTCAGGCCGCAACAGAAAGCACAGTGAGGACTCCTCAAGCGGTCAGGAGTGTTATAGATGGCCTGGAATGGTCTCCACCATCCTCACCTGTTCCACAGGAAAGCAAGTCAGGCTCAGACGCTTCAGCAGGGGAGGGAGGGACACTTGATTCCAGCATATGGAAAGACTGTGGGTCTGCCTTTCACACAGCCTTGTCACTGCTTGGCGGTAATGATGACCTCTCAATGGAAATGCCGGATGCGCTGGCATTACCTGACAATGTGGAAGCCACTGAAGCTATTGAGGCTTCTCCTCCACACATTGTAATTGAAAGTGACACGTCCGATCACACAGAATTGTCTGATGTCATTGAGATCCCGCCGGCCCCGAACAATGATGTAGTGATGATTTCTAGTCAAGAAGAGGACACTGAGGGAAGTGCAGTGATGGAGATTAAGGAGCAAGGCCAAGAAGGTGACACAGCAGCTAGAGGAAGGAAAGGTAGAAGAGGGAAGGCCAGAGGAAGGGCCAGAGGTAGGGGAAGAGGGCGGGCAAAAGTCAAAGGAAGGGGCAAAAATATAAGCATGATTGTGGAGATTGCAGATGATGAGGATAGCGAAGACGACATAGCCTTTGGTAATACCTTTGAGAAGCAGCAGGAAGAAGCAAATGACCCTCTAAGAATCGCTGCTGATGTACACCCGGACGTCGGTCTGAGTCCTGCTCAGCAGTTAAACTCCGACCTGCTAATCTTAGATGGCAGCTCAGTCCAGATTGCAGATGTTACTGCTGGCCAGTACAATGATGCTCTGCAGGAGGAGGAGGAGAAAGAGACGAAGGAGGATGACAACATGAATGCAGGAGATAAGGAAAGCATGTCAGACTCTAATGACCCCGATGCTCTGTACTGCATCTGCCGACAGAAGCAAAACGACAGGTACACACTCACTTTTGGTCACAAGATCCCCAGGGCTTTGTGGGGGGTGTTTCGTCTCTTCAACCATCTGGTAGTTTCACTTCCTGATAACTGTCGGTTGTCTGCCACCTCCAGGTTCATGATCTGCTGTGACGGTTGCCGGGAGTGGTTCCACGGCGACTGTGTCGGTATTACCAAGATTCAGGGCCGTAAGATGGAGAGGAGCGGGCAGGAGTTCATCTGCCCCCCTTGCACCACGAAGAAGCAGAGCCAACTCCAAACTGAGCCTAGCTCTCAGTCGGAGGGGGAGCGCAGCTTCGCCACAGGCCTGACACTAGATTCTCCTGATGACCAACAGGAGGGTCAAACAGAGCCGCAAGACCTCAAGGTCAGAATTTCATTCGGATTGCCTGTATGACTCGTTTTCCTCAGCCACCACACCACAAAATGTGAACAGCTTTTCAACTTTGCATCAACAGGGCCTCAGAGTACCGCAGCTGTGTCGTTAGTCATCGGTTAATTTGCATGGTGAAGGGCCCGTCTTGTGAGCTAAGATGAGAATCTGGTTTCAGGAGACTGCGGCGACGGTGGATGAGAGCGAGGAGCCTCCTCCAAAGACCCTGAAGCCTGACCCAGAGGCAGAGATGGAGACGCACAGCTCTCTTCCTCTGTGCATTGGACCCGGGTGCTCTCAACATGCCCTACCGGACTCTGTCTACTGTGGCCCCAATTGCATCCTCCAGCATGCGGCCATCACCATGAAAAATCTGTCTGGCGCAAAGGTGCCCAAGTCCAGGAAAGCGGTGCAGAGAAAAGCTGCCACTGCCAGACCCACTGCAAGGGTAAGTCCTCTGAAAGTTGAGAATGTATGTAATCTATGTACCTGTATGTTATATTTGCTTTTCTTGAGTGGTTTCTGCTGTGTCTGATATAATGTGAAACCTCAGAGCAAAAAAAAATCTATTTTAAGATAGATCTTATCTTATCATCACAGGGTCAGAGGCCGACTAGAATGTCTAAGCGCTTAGCAGAAAAAGTTGAAGAGGAGGATTTGGAGGAGGAGATGAAGGAGCAGGGTGAAGAGCAGAAGGAGGCTGAATCTCCCTCAGCACGCGACCCCAGTCTCACAGATGCTCAGACCACTTCCCTACCAGCATCTAATATATACACAACGTGTATGTATCATTCCTACTCATACACTTTGAGATCAAATAGCAGCATTTCACACACCACACACAAAGTGCCACCGTTGGCATTACAGATTTGCTTCCTTCTTTGATTTCTGGCCCGATGTAACACAATCACACACACACGCACACACTCTGTGTCTGGGATGACTAAAGGGGTCGGCAGTGGGTAAGTATGCTCACTTTTACCATTTCCGTTCGTTCAAAATGCCCAAAATATGCGGAAACATCCTTGGCCAGTCAGGATCTCGTAATGACCAAGACAAACTCCTCTAAACCAGTCTCACAACTGGAATCCACTCAGTACAACACAGGGTGTTGTCGGGATGCCTTGTCGCGTGTGATATCGGAGCATTGAATCACTGCTCTGGTGATGACATTGCCTGACCTTGCAAATGTCTCTTGCAAACTCAAGGTTCTTCCCGAAGGAAATACAGAACGTTCCGTATGTTCTGCGGAACATGACCATCAGCCACTGAATGCTGAACACCCCTTTTTTTCCAACACCATATTTTTCCCCTCCTCTGATATGTGCTTCACACTTCTGCAACAAGCCGCGAGCCTTTGAGAGCATGACGATTACCGGACAGTCGGCTTTCTGGGTGTGTTAGCCACGATAACCCACATTTGCAGTATGTTTGTGCCAGCAGGCAGAGCGTACACGCAACACAGAAATCTTGACATCCGAACACCTAGTTTGACTTCTTAAACCCCCATTCCGGATGAAGTAATGTTTTTATTGTAGTTGATTCTAATTTGGGTCTAGTATAACCAATTAATTTTAACTTTTTACATAATCTGCCCTAAAGGCTTTCACCATGTGTCCCAGAAAGATACATGGGCACAAAAAAAGGTTTGCATACTAGGATTTTCACACTTCATTCCTTTCTCTATACTGTAGATCTTCCTAGACTGTGAGCCACACATGGGAGCCCACAAAGGCTTTCCATGAGCAGCGTTGAGGAAATGAGAAATGATGCTTGATGTGTTTTCTGACGAGTTGAATCCACTGTGAGTCAACTGACTGTGGCTGCCCTGCAGCCGTTGTTACAGCAAGTATTGATAATAGTGATGCGATTCATCATACTCTCGCTCCTGCCTGATGACGCTGCTCAATTCCTCCCAACTAAACATGCAGTTCACTCAAAGTGTTTTCTTCTAACATAACACTATGACCCCCAATGTTCAAGCACAAACCGTTTCCCACAGGTAGATTTTTTTATGGCAGTAAGTCGAACTTTTGTACGTGCTCTGTGCTGATCCGTGAGCGTCTCTAACAGTCACATATACACACACAACTGCGCCGGGTGTCACAGTCACCTTCCCATGCATCTCAGTGAAAACCTTCCCAGCGAATCTGTCAGTGCTGCATGGCACAGTCCCGTGTCCACACACGCCCGCATACACCCATACACACACTCCTGGACCGGTTGTTGCACAGATGCATGCACAGCAGCCTGGAGAGGAATGAAGGTGTAGGGAGTGGGTGGCTGCTACAGTCGAAGAGGAGCCGAGGACCAGATGTCTCTCTGCTGCAGAGACAGGACGGACCAGAGGATTCTTCAGTGTAGGTGCTAGAATCTGCTTCCTTCTGGAGATCTCCAAAGACTAAAGGAGACACTTCCATGAACCACCGAGACGGTTTTGAGGCTTCGTTCCTCTGAGAAGAAACCCCCACTCCCTACTCCAAGTTCTCACTGCTGGCAGGTCTCCACACATGCATACAAACTTCAGGGATGATCGAAAGGCGCATATTTCATATACATATAGGTCATGATGACAGTTCATACCCTGTCTCATTCAGTTGATAAGTAACTAACGACACAGTCATGTTCAAGACATTCTCAAGGCCACCCCCTCTGGTTTTACCACATGCTCGCTTCCATACCCTCCTCCATACAGGCATACAACAGCAAACATCTATAGGGTAATAGCTTCCCTCAAATGCTCCCTGGTTCACCAAGTTGTTCTGAGCAAGCCCAGTTTACAAGACAGGCAGTAGGTCTGCACTCGTTTATCAGCACTAAATTCAGATTTCTGCCATTCTAATTGGTTGCGTTGACAGTAGCCACCTTCCTTATCCTCATTCCTAAATCTGAACATTTATAGCTTTATATGCGTTCAACGAGGGCTTCTTGTTGAATGTGCCGTGGCGGTCTGTTGTGATTGAGCTTTGCTGCTAGGAGCTACGTCATTGCTAAGGTCCCAAACATGAGGGAGAAAGCAGAAGTTGTTTTGGTAACAGTGCAGTTCATGCTGGTGCCTGAAGCCACTGCCAGCAAATGAAAAGACGGAAGAGTGCATCACGCAACAACAAGTTTAGCCTGCTGGAACCGAGATGGCACAGTCGCAGTGGTTGCAAAAATGCAACACGACTGCCACTACTCTGCCACTGAGGTGCTCAGGAACACTTTCATTCCTCTAAAGACAAGGTCCCGCCTCTGTCCTGTTTGAAGGCAATGCCTTTGTCCACCTTCACCAGCACACTGCGAGAAAGCATATCATTTATTTGCGGTATCTCATGTTCAGGACTAGCAGGCTGGACCTGCGGTGGTTCATTACTCTGGCGAGTATTATCTAGAGTATTACGTCATGGGTAAGCCAAGTGTGGCATTGTCGTAAGAGAGGCATGGAGTTTGTGCTCAGAGCAGGTACACACATGCAGACACCCACAGAATGAAATATCCTACCTACTGCAGCAGTCCATCAGGACCCCTGCAGCAGCTGTGTTTGAGTGTTTCTGGTGAAGATCCCCACTGAACTGCTCGCTCTCATTAGCGAACAGTCGCATCTCCGGTTTTCGTGTTGAAGGGCGTCACGGGTTCACACTGGGGTCGAGGTTGGAGAGTGAGAGGGGGGAGGTGGGTGAGGGGGGGGGGGTGCAGGATGAGTCAGCCGTCCTTGGGGTACAGTGGTACCCACGGGTCCTGCGGAATGGCGGTGTCAAAGCACGTGCTGCACAGTTTCACCCATGCATCACACAACATGGAGGAACCCCTGGAGACAAAGTTTGGTCTTTGTCTCAGTTTTTTTTTCATATTGTGATGAGTGGATATTACTCTTACTGCACCCCCACTGATCCTCAGTGAGACTGAGTGCTGCCTCTACTGCTGGTTGGAGCTTGAGACAAGTTTTGGAGACTATCCAAAAACAACCTTAAGCCACGTGTTCCCAAGATGTTCTCTCTAAATCCACATACTAAAGTACCAAATCGTACTTCCACACTAATGAACACAGTTTAACCCAAATATAAATATAATTTAAAAAAACTACACATCAGAAAGCAAACAAATTTCAAAATGACTCTTCATCAATGCACAGATTTTATCAGCACATCGTTTTCATGGTTCAATCTAGATGAGTTTTACTACAATATATTTCCCCTCTCCTGGTACATGCTAAGGAGAGGTCTTGGTTTAATCATTAGTAAGTCATTTATTTCCTCATTTGTGCGTTTTGGGCTTTACACATCTGATTTCAGATCAGAACACAAAGCATCAAGGAGCAACTGCATGATTCAGCACATACTAGCAAAACCCTGTGGATAAAGCATCCATATAGAAGGGAGTGACAGAGTCTTTGAGTTTGTTTATATTTGGTATTACAGAGGTCGTACCTTGGGAGGATGAAGAGGGATATATTTTTAAACTAATCCACCTTGAGAATGTGATGGATTACACATCAGCCATCAGTGACGTTAAACCCATCGTTTGGAGTAGCTCCAGCTGTTTGCATCACATCTCTGTGCTTAGCCTGTAACTCTTCACACACCTGTCACTTGCCTCAGCATCATTTTGGTGGAGAACTTTTTTTCTTTTGCATTTTTGCATAGTGATGCTTTTAAAAGCATGGAGAAAGGAAAGGATTTTTACACCTCACTTGCATAAAAATGTTTCTATAAGGTAATTTGAAAATGGAGCCATAGAGATCGTAACGGTACATTGTTTTTCTTAATGGTTTGATGCTATACATCCTACATGACGGAATACAATGATCTTTAGCCACACATCACACTCTATGTGATTGCAAGACTTTTAGTCCCCAGTGTCTCGCATGTTTTGGCAATTCTCATTCATCCAGCTCATTGTAATACGTGGAGTTCTAAGTTGTTGCAGACGTTTCACCTTTCACTTCAGTTTTTATTGGTTGGTGAGGAAGCCCAGGATTCAATGTCTGCAGAGTTGTTTCCTTCACCATTTTGAGGACCTGGAAATTGTTGAGAGCCATTATGGTCACCTGAGGTCTGCTGTAAAACACTTTGCATCTTGCCTCAATGGAGTTTAACAATGACAGTCCTGTACAGCACACCTCGGGAGGCCTTAATAGGGTTTAGCAACTGCCAAGTATTCACAGTAGCCCTGCTAATGACTTCACAGTCATTTACCGCAGACCTCAGGTGACCCTGATGGCTCTGAACAATGGCTGCGCAATCACAATGGCGATGGTTACAATTCCACAGAGGTTAAACCCTCAGTCGGAACTGGAGAAGCCTCTTGGATGACAAGGTTCTGCGAGTCCATTTGCCAAAACGTACAACTCCTTGGAGAGTCTTTATGGCAGGACTACATTTCTCTTAAAATCACAAACTAAAAAGGTGCTCGGTCACAACACATAGTGTGAGTGTTGTTGTCATTGTATCATTGTTGAGGGTCTCCTTAAAACTTAAATTCATTTATTCATTTCGGGAGTTTTTGTAGTTTTGGTTGAGTTAGTCGATGGATTACAGAAAAAGATACAGAGCTTCAGCATAGGTCCCCAATCTGGACCTGAAGTGGGGATGCTGTGGTTCTGAGTCTTGATTCTGAAGTCACGATCATGTACTCACAGCACTAAACATTGTCAAGCTACTATCTGGGGTGCCCACAGTACTTTGACTACTATCCAGATAATATTCAAAACCCTTCACATTACAGTCTTTTCAACTCAGTCATTGTGTCACTGTGTAAAACAAATATCTCAGAATTCATTCATTTTTTTCTTTTATTGTCTTACCTGCTTTGTTGCTGTCATGGGGGTCTGCTGGTGCCCATCTCCAGTGCACATAGGGCAGACACAGGGAATACACCCTGGACAGGTCTCCAGTCACAGGACACACACACACACACAGACCATTTACTCTCTCGTTCACATTAAGGGGCAATTTGGAGTCTCCAGTCGACCAGTCATGCATGATTTTGGACTGAGGGATGAAACTGGAGTACTCGGAAATCCCATGTGCACTCGGGGAGAACATGCAAGCTGCATACAGAAATGGCTGGGACCGAGAATACAAACTTGCTATCTTCTCGCACTGTGGTAGCGTGTGGCTCAATCTTGAAATCTATGAACCCTATATCCATGTTTGTTCAGGATCAAAATGTTTATGCAGGAGGAGCAACAGATTGGCTTTGAATGCTCCAAAAATCACTTATCGCTATCACTGTCATAGTCTCATGATAGGGTTTGAAAGTGTCCCTAAAAGCCTTGGTCATTCATAGAAATGAGGCAAGATTCAGCACACGGTTGTTAAAAGGATGCCACTGGATTACTAAACGGATTCTGTGAAATTGTTGTGAAATACACTTCATGGCAAGTGACTGCAAGTGAACAATTTTTACCATATATACACTATACTGTAGTCTACTATACCATATTAGATGTTATACTATGGCAGTTGCCATTTATTACATCATCATTATCATCATTATTACAGACAACATTTCAAAGCCAGGGAAAAGTGACATTCAATATTTTGATCGAAGTTACTGAAGTGTTCCAGAGATTTGTCTCTACCTTCAGCTGACATCTTGTTGGCCAAAAAATGTGACTTTCATTTGGTGTTAGCAGGGGAAAAAAATAACAAAAGGGTATAACAACAGTCAGTTCAGAGCTCATGTTCAGTGAATTAGTGTTTTCTAAAATAACAAATCACTGGGCTGTAGAGACCCTCAAGTAACAGTTGTTGCTTTTGAAAGACTTTCTCAGCACATATGCACAACATGATTTTTACATGCGCGTGATGGAAAGGTGATGAATTGATGCAGCCAAAGCCATTAGACAAGGTCTGATGGCTGCTCACACCATGGGCTGTTTTTTTTACTTCCAACTTTTCATGCCAATGTCAGAAAGTTTCACTCCACTCTGCCAAAACACATGTCATCAGCTGAGCACAATGGTGTCTTTGTTCACGCAGGCTCCAAAAGATTAATCAAGTTGCTGGTATAACATCTACACAAACAAGCAGTTGTCATTTTACATTAGACGGGATTAAGGGATCACACCAAAGCCATCCGCTTGACCCCTTTAGGTGCGTCCTCTGCATCCTTGATCATCTCTGTCTTATCTGTCATGGCATTTCTTCCTGGACAGTTGGGGTCAGCGTGAGTTCAGTTGACCTTATGATGTAGTCTAACTAGCATGAGAATGGCATGTGACTTTTATTGATTGGTTTCAGTGTTTACTGAATTCAGGCTCTAATAGGGTATTTATTTTACTCTGGGCCAGACGACATAAACAAGCACACGAGTGGAAGTGAGTCGAGTCAGATTTTAGTCCAAATCTATTTCTTCATTTTGTCTCAGACCTGTGTGGCAGCTTTCTGTTCCCTGTCCTCAACCGCATTATTCCAGTTTCTACATCACATGCTCTCACAGCTTGAATTTCCTCTTGGTAGATTTCCAGCAGTGAAATCATGCCTCTGCCTCAAGATTTACTTGTAAAACATGAGTGCCCCCTACTGGCCAAATGCACTGTGTGCAACCAAAGAGGTCGTAATTAGTGATCATACTGGCGATCCCTAGTCAGTGAGAGACTTTACTTGTCTTTATTTGTAAAAGTTTTCCCATGTTCAGGGCTCCTGTGGTGATGTTGAATGCAACAAATTTTGTATCTTCAGATGTGTTTTTTTTTTTAGTTTCATCTGTAGATTCAACACATCCATCCACCCATTCTGTCAGAGTCTCCGGCACACACAGGGTGAGGGTTGTACACCCAAGATAGCCCAGTCCATCACTGGGCACACACACTCCATTCACCCACATTTTCACACCTAGGGGCGGTTTGGAGTCTGTAATTGACGTTGATGCAATAGATTTAAACTATGGGAGGAAACCAGAGTAACTGGAGAAAACCGATGCACACTGGGAAAACATGCAAAATCCTAGCAACCTAGAACTAGCTGGGACTGGGATGTGAGCTGACCTTTTCGCTGTGATTACGATGTGGCATGTTAAATCGGCTGCAAGTTTTGGGGCCACACACCATCAGAGTAAGACGGTCCCTACTTTGTGTCCCAATCGGACCAATTCTGATATGCATATACATTACAGAGTTTTAGTTTTCCCAATTAGTAGCAGACATGATGGTAGATGTGTATGCATGTATGAAGATCTAGCAGATGGATGTTTCACAACTACTCTCCCTCTGTACAGATGAGAACAGCACCACTTTGTGTGTGTGTATAGGGTGCGTTGACCCAAATCACAATCATTGTATAACATGCAATATAGTGTGCAATATGCACTCAGGCATAATTTGGGAAATAAACATGAAATGAGATGCACAAAATGGCACCTTGCACCTGAGGCTTCATGTGTATGACTAAATAAGCCTATTCTGTAAACATCTGCAAAAATGAACAGTTTATTACCTAATCTAACAGTGGGGGGTGTATTAATAACAGTATCACACATAGTTGCGCATACGTGGTTTTTTTTGCACGTTTTAGAAGTTGGATAACATCTTGTGCATCCCAAGGCAATGGTTTGATGGATGAATTTGCACAGAGCTAAGATGAGTTTCCTAAACAATCGGACATTGCAGGACTGTGTGCTTTCATTGTACTGCAAACCATACGGATCAGAGCCATTGGATATGAGAAGGACCTCGCTATTCGTAAATGTCAGAAACGGGGTGAAGTGAGGGAATGTTTTTTTTTTTGGTCTACAGTGACTTTCACAGGAGACACTGATGACACAGCATTAGGGACTGGGATTGAAGCACCGACCCTCCGATCCATGGATGACTTTACTGTCCTTGAGCCCCAGTCAATCATTATTACAACCATTATCTCAGTATTTCTGAAACGTTTTAGCCAAAAGAGATGTTGGCTGAATATTTTCGCTAATATTTACCTCAATATAGATTTGACACTAAGTTAAACAAAGGTAATGGAATCACTGTGATCTGTTTATTGTGAAAATAAGAAAAACATAGTCATGAAAGCACTATAAAGGCAACATAATGTATCAGTACCTCAAAGTTACAAAAGCGAATGTATCTCCTAATTGAGTTATTTTCATGTTATATATTTCTTTAATGACTTAAAGGTATGTACAAAATCTAGCCCCTATTTTTGTGTCTTTATCTCATTTACCAGTAAAGTTCATTGAGTACATTTCACTGTAGCAAGACCACAATATAGAACGGTTATTGTTTTAGCACCAGAGGAAAGTTTTAGACCCGGTTAGTGCAAAGTTTCATCATTATTTATTAGCCTACAGAGGGAGAAGACATGAGATAGGACGGGATCTCCTGCAGCCTCTACCCTGATGGAAGTGGAGTAAAGCCGGTGGGGGGTTGATGGAAACTCAGTGGAACATCACTGGAACATCCTTGGGGTAATGGTGGCAACGGGGTGTACTGGGTTGCACAGTAGGGGGTGTGAAAGACAGAACTGCTGGGATATTTTAAAGACCAGAGTCTCCAAGAAAGATCATTGGTTAGACATCATGACGTATGTAGAAAAATAAAATCTGGGGCAAAAGTGTAAAATTGTTTAACTCACCTAAGCTGCACCATAAGCATGGGAGGACTGGACAAATACAGATAAGCATTATGGACCTTGTTCAAATGAGGAGAAGAATTCATTTATTAGTTTCATGGAGAAGATAAGGATATTCTAAGTCATTTAAAGATGTGAGCTGAGATTGTGACTGAGAAGTATTACTATTGAACAATTTGTATTCTTCGACTTTCACTAGTAAACATCCCTGCATTCCATGTAAATGCAGAAAGGGAATCTTGCATTATCTTTTTCTATATTGATTGGCTCTTTTACTCCATTCCTTTGTTGCTTCATCAGTTGACCTGCCAAAACAGAAGTGGAGGTATCAAAACCAGCATTCTCTGTATCTGTTTTTAACCCCTTTGCAGAGTCCCAATTCCTTTTTCTCTTAATTTATTTTCTTTTATCCATCAGTCATGTATTTATTGAAGCTCAGTTATGTGCCCCATTTACAACTTGTCTGAAACCTAGTCCTTCATCTAATTCAGTATTTATAAATACTGTTTATATGAACATGCCCTCTATTTTCATAAGAGTCCATGTCAGGTGGATGTTATGACATTTTGTAATGTGTATTTTGTATTTTGCATGTAAACAATGAAGAATTTGCAGTGATGCAGTGATCACCTCTGGTTTATCTGTATTATTTCACAGTCATGAAATGATTTTGGCAATATATTGAACCCCAAAACAGTCCCAAAAGCCAAGTTATCAGTGTGTGAATGGTTAAAGCTACTGGTTAAACAGATGGACTATAGAGTGACAGCCTTTGAGTTGCATATCTGATGACATGTTTTCATTTGTTGCCCTAAGTATCTTGTTAATATTCCTCATATTTACAAAATGCCTTGCTGTTCTTTCTTTTCACAGCTACCATGAGCAAACAAGTGAAGGCTGACAGTGAGGATGTAACAGTGTCTCCAGAAGACACCTTTACAGATTCTACTCCCTCTTCCCATCCAGCCACAGAGCCGGGAGGTCCACAGATCCACTCATCAGAAGTATCAAAGGAGCAACTAACCATTGGTGTGACTAAGGAGCAATCCATAAAATCAAAGGAGCAACTAAACATTGGTGAGACAGTGGAGCAATCCACAATATCAAAGGAGCCACAAAACATTGTTGTGATGAAGGAGCAATCCACAAAATCAAAAGAGCCATTAAACAGTAGTGTGATTAAGGAGCAATCCACAGAATTAAATCCTTGCATCCCACACGTCCAAGCAAAATGTAGTCTGTCTCCGGCTGCACAATCCCCATCCACCACAGCTCCCAGACTTCATGGAAGTGGGGCCGTATTGGTCCATAAGACTGCATATGTCATACCGAAGAAGCAGTCTGCATCTCAGCCTCCATCCGTCCAAGTGTCAGCCTCAGCTTCTTGCCAGAAGCCACCTTCAACACCGGTGCTGATGAGTGAAAACAGAAATCTGCCAGTGCCACCTGCACCCAGCGCTCCCTCCTCCCGGCCTTCTCAGCCCAACAACCAGGTCAGACAGAGCATCCAGCGCTCCCTCACCGGCATCCTGTTCAAAAGGTGAGAGCTCCATCGTGAATCTGACTTATTCGAGAAATAGTTCAGTTTAACTGTTACAACTGTATAAAAAACAAAATGGTAAATATTAATCACTATAGAAAAACATAACCATTGTTTGGAAAGTTTGAAAGAACTTGCAAGATTATGTCCAAGTTTACTCTCGACTAACTGTCATTTTATTCCATAAGGGTGTGCGATTGTGAGGATTTGGAGATGTCTGAGAGTGAGGCTGCAAAGCTTGTTGCAAGCATTGAGGCGGAGATGTTTGACATATTTCGCAACACAGACAGCAAATACATGAACAAGTACAGAACTATTATGTTCAACCTGAAAGACCCAAGGAACAAGGTTTGTTCAGCATTAATGAAGCCAATTTCTGCTTTGTGATCTTTGTACTGAAGTTAATTTATACACTTTGCGACTGCTATAGAAATTTCTACGATGATCACAGATACCAGTTACATTTGAGTTACCTCCTTTAGATCAAAGCATCTGCTAAACTGTCAGTCTTATTGGGTTCTCTCAAGGGCCTGCTGTATGGAATTGTCAATGGAGAGATCAGTCCTTTCAGACTGTCCAGAATGAGCCAGAAAGATATGCAGGCCATCAAGGCATCAGAGCCAAGTGCAAAAGAAACAACAGAGGTAATGTGGAAATACACAAAAAAACAAGACAAAAACAGCAAGATATGAAGCTTCAACTTAAAAACTTTACTTTTGAAGTTGTGACAAAAAACTTTGTTTTCATCAGAAGTTATTTCCTATCATTTCTGGTGTGCATCTAGGTTAAGGATGCTGCTGCTAAAGCAACAACTGGGCAGTACGTGCCCGAAGCAGTGAAGATTGATTTGCCCAGCTATAATCCTGCTAGACCCAGCAGTAGCACGGTGTGTATTTTCCTCTTATGATCGTTGTATGCTTATATTTTGTTGTTTTGTTGAGATTTATTCAGGTTTTGTGTTGGTATTTTGTCATCGTTCAGGAACTGAAGAAAAGTCTTCCTGCCCCTGCTACTAAGACTGTAACAACCCATCCAAGCCAGAGCAGTGCTTTGCCAGATGTTCTTGCCTGTATGCTTAAGGACACAACATCAGAGCACAAAACTCACATTTTTGATTTGAAATGCAAGATATGCACAGGTGAATCAAAGACATATTAGAATAGATCAGTTATATACGATTGTGTCATTATGCAATGACCAACCAGTTTTATTCCTTTTCAAAGGTCAAATACATCAGGAGGCTTCAAAGAAATCCAAGGTTCCTGAAAAACAAGACAAATATGACTCACCTAAGAGACCAGCAGCAGGAGCAGGAGATGATTCCCCTCTACTGGCACCTCCTGACTCCCCTGACATGGATTCCCCAACGTCATCCCTTACAGATTCCTCACCCCGCCTTATTATTGACTGTCCATCTTTGACCATAATAGAATCCCCTGCTTCCCCTGTCATGGATTCTCCTGGTTCTCCTGCTTTGGATTCATCAGCCTCCTCTGCTATGAATTCCCCTGCATCCGTTGCTTCAGACACTTCTAAAGCTACTGCAACAAAGAGACCATACACTCCTGTTGTGATTCCTGCAGTCTCCACAATAACCATCACAAGACGTGACCCACGCACCGCAGCAAGCAGGTTCTCTGCTGTGTCTAGTGGTACCCCTGGTCCCAGTAACACAACTCTCAACCAATCGGTCCCATATTCTCGCCCTCAAGAGATTAAATTAGGCCCACCCTCCAACCAGGCTTCCTCACTACCACCAACAAAACCATTACCTAAATCTATCTTGATGAAGCCATCTTCCTCTGCAGATCCCAGACTTTATGGCACATCAGCAAGGTATTTAAAATGCTTTATTTTTGCTTAAGTTGCATATATATATGAGCAAATGTCAGTATGTGTGCATATGATTTTAATTGCGCTTTTGTGGTCTGTATTTCAGAACCATGGTGTCACCAGCTGATGATGAGACTGCTCTGTTCTTGGCAAAGCAGGACATCATGTGGAAAGGCTTCCTAAACATGGTTACTGTAGCTAAATTTGTCACCAAAGGGTATATTGTTTCAGGATCTGCTGAAAATCTTAAAGCGGTAAAGTACTACAAAATAAGTCAATAGATTTTAGAGAGCTGTATGAAATGAAGTGACCTAGTCATGAGTTGAATGAAGTAAAACACGAACAACTGTTGTCTTGTCTGTAGGATCTGCCTGGTACAATTGAAATTGGTGGGCGTATCCTGCCTCAAACAGTGTGGGACTATGTTGGAAAAGTTAAGACCTCTGTTACAAAGGTGAGAAGTGGATTAACTATTTTTTTCTGTACTATGGATAATTACATTGAATATAATACAAAATATTGTTTTACATCTTTTTGCCCATTTTTCCCTGTTAGGAGTTATGTGTGATCCGATTTCATCCTGCAACAGAGGAGGAAGAAGTGGCCTACGTCTCCCTGTTTTCCTATTTTAGCAGCAGGAATCGTTTTGGTGTAGTCGCCAATAACAGCAATTCTATCAAGGATGTATATCTTGTCCCACTCGGTGCAAAGGAATCAATCCCATCCATACTGCAACCTCTTAAAGGACCAGGTATGAACATGTGTATTGTTTAAATTATTTTGCTAATGAAGGCACCTGCACTTACACCTCTGAGTCTCAACAGCGTAAGCTTACATTCAGACAACCAAATGTCATACTAATAATCATATTTTATGTTGTCATCCCATCTCAAAGGGTTTGAAAAAAATCGACCCAATCTTCTCCTGGCTCTGGCAATCATTCAGAAGACAAAACGTCCAGGAAACTTTCCTCTGGAAATTGAAGAGAAGAGGCCCAAGGTTCAAATACCCAGAGACCCAATGTGGATCCCTAAACCTCCGGTCTTATATGGCTCTGACAAACTGGAGATATTCCAACCATATGATCCAGAGACTCCCGCAAGCACCACCCCTCCTGCTTCACCTGGGCCATCCTCTGAGTTGCCCTCTACTGGCTTTGTTACCGCACCATCTCTTGTGACTTCCACTGAAACACAACCACCAGTTCCTTCCTCAGCCACTGTTGCTGCCACTCAGTCGACAACTAATATCATCACTGAGAAGAGTGTCACAACATCTTCCGGTAATGGGTCATCTCTGCAGACTATCTTGAAGAGTTTATTCAGAAATAATCAAACTGACTCCACAATATCCTCTGACCAAGGTTCTACAACAACAGACACAACAGCAGTCAGTGTTAAGAAGCTTCCAGTGTTTTCTCAAGTGGCTGGATCAATGGCAGATCCAATTGTTCAACAGTATGGACAGAAATCCAAAATCAAAGAAATAGAAGAGGAGGAAAATGAATTTGATCGGCCATATGATCCAGAAGAGGAGTATGATCCAGCAATTGGATTTGGAATGGTTGCATCACAGAGATTGAAAAATAAGGCGCGCAGCGCTGCAGTATCAGACATTGTAGACAATGACGTGGCCTATGATCCAGAAGATGAGACGATCTTCGTTGACATCCGAAGTGGCATTGCAGCAAATGTTGAAAACACAGCTCCAAATCAAACAACAGATTCTCAGCCATGCCCAATCCCTGTTTCCACCCAGGCTGTAAAACCAGGTACATCTTTAATCCCAGCCCAATCTTCAT
Organism: Karalla daura; assembly: GCA_029224185.1. NCBI lineage: Eukaryota > Metazoa > Chordata > Actinopteri > Chaetodontiformes > Leiognathidae > Karalla > Karalla daura. Next base: position 10,483,268 of record CM055193.1, on the reverse strand, counting down.
CCCCATCTGGAGAAGCACAGAACCATCCAGCAGGCACTGTGGTCGTTTCAGCTGCAACACTAAGTGAACAACAGCGAATGCTTGAGGAGCTCAATAAGCAGATTGAAGAGCAAAAGCGACAGTTGAAGGAGCAAGAAGAGGCATTACGTCAACAGAGGGAAGCTGTAGGGATGTTTATGGCTCGCTTCTCTGTGGCTGATACCATGATGTCTCCTCCATCAAAGGCGCTCACTCCCGATCAGCTATCATCTCTGCAGAGTGGCCTAACACAAACAGAGGCGAGGCCATCACAGTCAACAGACAAGACAAGCAGCCTTACAGAGACGATAGACAATTCAAAAGTGGATTCAAACACTGTTAAATTAGATGACACAACTGCTGATCCCAGTTCAAAAAATGACAATGATAATGTTATGGAACAAGGAGAAATACTGGATATTTCCAAGGAAAGTGACAAATATTCATCTGCTGGAGAGATTGAAGATTCTGATGTTGCTTACGACCCTGAAGATGAATCACTTTTTAATGAAATTCAAGAGGAGGTATTTCAGAAAGACAGTACAGAGGCCCGTGATTCATGTCACAAGAGCACTCGAAAGAGAAGGCCATCACCAAAAAGAAGACGGCATCATGAAAAGGACCGACATAGAAGTCCTTCGAGAAAGTCACAGCGCCGTTCTCCTTCACATTCCCAGAGACGCAGAGAGAAGGATAGACACAGACGGAGTGAAAGAGACAGGTCCAGGCATAGATCTAAAGAGCTGTCTGAACGGCATGGTCGCCATCGCAGAGAGCACTCTGCACGCAGACATTCCCATGGACACAGAAGATCCCCATTGGCTCCCAGAGAAAAAGATCTTGAGTCTCTTTCACCAGACCAGAATAGAGAACTTTCGCCACAACAACTTGAGGTATCAGCTTCATCTCATAATACTAACAATGATTCTGATAGTCATCAGGTAAAATGTAATCTTGTAGAGAGCTCTGAAAAAGACGATTCTCACTCTACACATGAACTAATTCCCAATGAAAAGACTGAGAATTCAGAACCATCAACACCCCAGGAACTTCAAAACGAATCCTCAAGTGTAGAAGGTGACGCAAATAATAGATCCCCTTCACAGGTGGATAAATTTCTGCGGGAGGAATTTCTTAAAAATAAAATAGAAAGTACTATTCCCTTAAGAGAGATTGACCCTCCCACTCGGGATTCTCCTCAGAGCCCTGATCCAGAGCCGCAATTTTTGGGTCCTTTCACTTCAGAAAAGAGAGGAAAAGGAAAAGATTCAGAATCTGATACCAGTTCCTCATTTCCAGTTGTTAAAGCTGATGAGAATAGTTTACCTATTGGTTCTGTTGAAGGTCCAAATATCCAGGCATCAGAACCTGATATAGACGCAAAGACAGGACAAAGTATACAGAGTCTTGGAGCTGAAATAAAAGAATATGGACACTTGGGATCACAGGCATGTCTAAGAAAACCAAGACGTCCTTCATCAGTGTCTGGACCACACATACCCAACTCTTCCTTAAGTGGATCAGAATTAAAAGAACATATGCATGCACCACCACTGCCAGACACGAATGACCCTTCATTAGGGAGACCTGAATTTGAGATAAAGGGCTCAGAAGCCTTGAAACCTTCATCAGCTAGTCATCATTCAAATCCACAGATCGAAGGTAGGGCCACAGATGCAGGAAGTTTCAGAAGCCAAAAATATAGAGGGGCTAGTCCAAATATTGGGGTATTGAGTTCTTCTCCAAGGGATAGAGATCCAGGTCGAGGGGAATCTCAAGCAATTGCAAATCAAAGGTGGGACCTTCCAAGGGGGGGAGATGTACCCATGACAGAATCAAATGTGAATTTTGATAGCTATGACCTCAATAGGTTCCACTTTGGACAAAACAATAGTGGGCCTGGTGAGCATTTTAATAAAGCACAGCCAGATAGAACTGAAAGAATTGTGCTTGGCTCTGACATGAGGAAACCAGAAACTATACACAATTTAAGAGGGCCAGGTATAACAGAACAGAGTTCTTTGGGGCCGAGGCAATATTTGAGGGGTGACAGGCCCTCAGAAATGGGTTATGAGAGAGTTCCCCTTTCAGGCACAACAGAAACTGATTGGAGAGGTCCAGGATCAGTCCCTTTTGGCCCTGATATTAGGGGTCAGAGTCAAGATAATGTCCCAGGCCCACAAAGGAGGGACCCAGGTTGGTGTGGTCCAGGATCAGAAATAAACAGTGATTGGAGAGGACCAGACAAAAGAAGACCAAGACTAGTCAGAGAAGGGCAATTTGACGGCAATTTTGATGAGTTGGGAATCCATCAGACTGATAAGAGAGACCAAAATATGGAAGATATGAACCATGATAAGAGAAGACCACAGGGTCCTAATTTCATTGGCCATCATCAGCCTGATAGAGAGGTTCCAGTGTATGACAGGAGAGAGCCAGGCAGTCCACAATTCATGGGACCAGTAGCTGAAAGGAGAATTTCTCATACTGACACCCCGGTGCATGACAGAAGAGGACCAGGAGGTCCAGATTATAGACCAGATCTGGACAAGAAACCTAATGACAATCAAGGTCCGGGCATGAGAGGACCAGGAGGTCCAGATTTTGTCAGAGGTCCTATGTCTAACAGGAGAGGACCAGCACATCCAGGTTTCAGGAGACAGGATCCTGAAAGCAGAGCCCTCTCTGATGGGAGGGGGTTGGGAAGTTCAAATTTCAGAGGACCAGGACCTGAAAGGACAGGACTTGCTGTGGAGTGTCCTGAGATCGACAGAAGACCAGAGGATTGTGATTTCAGAGGAAGAGGACCCGAAGGCAGAGATCCACCTCTAGACTTTGTGGGACATGACAGAAGAGGACCAGAAGGTCAAGGTTTCAATGGACGCGGAAGATCTGACAGGATAGGTGTTTTAAAGCCTGATGGGAGAGAGTTAGGAGGTCCACATTTTGAGGAGCAAGGGCCTGGAAAGAGACATCTGGCCATGCATGGATTCGGACCAAAAGAGAGACGACAAAATGATCAAGATTTACGAAAGCCCTTGTGTGAAAACAGAGACCGCCTTTTCCAGGATCAAGAAACTGACAGAAGAGAGCCATATACAAGGGGCTCTGGGCCTGAACCAACTGGTTTGAGTATGGATAGTCCAGGGCCTCATACAAGACGACAAGGTGGCTCACATTTCAAGAATGCTTGGCCAGACAGTACACATCATAATATGGAAGGCCCTGGGCCAAACATTGGAGAACCAAGGCCAGAAAGACCTGATACTGGTATGACTGATTCAGGACTAAGATGGAGAGAACCCAAAGGTCCAAACCTGAGGCAACCAGGGCTTCACCATTTGGATCCAACAGGTGACGGGTTCTTAACAAAAGGTCCACACATAAGGGCAGAGCCTGGGCTTGATAGGAAAGGTACAAGAGGTCCAGACTTACGAGGACCGGGGTACGATGGTAGAGATCCAGACATGAGGGACCCAGGGCCTGATAGAGCAGATCCAGGTGTTGCAGGCTTTAGGGAACACTCGCCTGAAAGGAGGGGCCCAGGCATGATGGGCCCGGGATCAGACTGGAGGAGACCAGGTGGACATGGCTTTGGAGGCCCAGGCATAAGACGGGACGATCCAAACACAGAATCTCCAAGACATGAAAGAAGTGACTGGGATGGCACGCACTTTAGAGGTTCTGAACCAGGAGATGGTCTAGATTTTGAGAGGCCAGGGCCTGAAAGAAACAATCGATTATGGGGTCCTGGGCCAATGCCAAGAAACATTAGAGGGCCAGGGCCAAATATGAGTCATCTAAATCGGGGAGGCAGGCAGAGAGGGCCAGACTTCAGTGGCTCTCCATGTGATAGGAGAGGGGAAAGCACAGAAGAACAGTGGTCAGATGGAAGGGGGCGCGACTATGAGGATGCAGGAAATGAAAGGGAGCATTTTGGAGATGACTGGAAAAGACATGCCAACAGAAAATCAGGTGCCAGTCGAGAAGGCACAGAGGGACATGTTCAAGATCATAGGCAAGGTTCTTATACAGAGTGGAGAGGCCCTGAAAACAGTGAGTCAAAGCCTATTCAAAGACCAAATATGCCCTTTGATGAGTGGAGTGGTTCTCATTTCCGAGGCACAGCACCTCTTAGGGATGACGTAAACATGCTAGGGCCAGGGCCAAGTAGGGAGGGACCTGGAAATGAATGGAGAGAGCCTGATTGTGTTGGTGCTGGGCCAAACAGATGGGGACCTGGTCAGAATCCAAGCAATAGAGGGCGTGGCCATAATAGAAGAGGTACACAGTTTAGAGGACCACAATCTGATATGAGAGGGGGCCCAGATATGAGAAATGAATGGAGAGAGCCAGATTACAGAGATGATATGAAAAGGCATTTTGAAAACCATGGACCTCACAGGGGTGGTCTTGACTATAGGAGCTCCAATACGTTTGACATGGAAGGTCCTGATAGAAATGGTCCCAAAGGTTCAGAAGGGAGACCTGAAAACAGAAATTCAAATCTAGAAGGTCCAGGACCAGATGGAAGGTTTATGGAATGTCGCAGACTAGGACCTGACAGGAGAGATCTTGATGTGGAAAATCCTGAAATAGACAGAAAAGAATTTGGGGGCTTTAGGGGTAAACGAGGCTCAGGCATGAGACGGCTGCGGCCTAATACACATGGTATGAGGGTCTCAAGGCCTGAAAGCTCAGATGTCAGTCATGAGTCACATAGGTGGAATATAAACACTCAGGATCAAGAGTTTGACTCAAGGGAATCTGAGCTAGCATTGCCCCATTTTGCGCATCGTCCAGAGGTTGAGAGATTCCAAGACCCAAGAGATCTACATTCTGCAACCTACACTGGTCCAGATCAAAGTGGAAAAATCTCAGGCCCTGGTTTTGTTCATTTTCAAAGTCAGCAGATGGTAAAACCCCAGCGACACAAGGGTGCCTTACTTCCCACTCCCACAGGTCTATTACGTGCCCCAAATCATATGATTAACAATCCTAATATGAGGCCAAAATGAAAACAGTGAGATTTTGACCCATGGGGAGTTGGTCAAAGGGCACAAGACACGAGCAAGAAAAATAGTTATGCCTGTAGAAAAGACACACCTATAGATACAAACACATATGTTGGAATGGGGCAAAAGGAAGATACCAATGAACGTGGTTAATACTGATGCTCACTGGGACCACCTAGGATAGTATAGTTGACAAACATCCAAAGTATGGTCACATTACACTTAAATACTTCAGCATAACTGAACTGAATGTATTTTTTGAAGGCAAATGTCTTTGTCCATATCTAATTTAACTTTCAGCATGACTATGAAAATAATAGGAATTACATGAGTAAATGATGTTCTAGTTTGTCTTGTCTTCACATTCGTAAAGATGTCTATTTTTGGTATTGACTATGACTCTACACCTCATAATCCTAATTGATTTCTTTAACAACTTTGTGTGAATTTCTGGGGTAAAAGTCACAAATGGTTTGTGCAAAATGTATAGTTTGTGAATCTTTTTATTATTATTTAAGAAAAAAGACGTAGCCATAGTGTCAGTACAATAGCCATGCTCTGGCATTTATGTTCTTCTGATAATAAAAAGTGGCTTTCGTTTCAGTGTTCTTTTATGATGCAAGAAGTCAATAAAAAGAGGCATATCTTTTTGAGTTTGTTTTTTGTCCTTACTTTGTTTTCATCAGCAACTAAATTGGCCAAATTTCTAACTTAAACAGTTAACTAAGTAGTTTTTCCATACATTCATTTTTTGAACCGTATGTATGTGTGACTAAGCAATGACCAGGTGAAGGTAACAGTTAAAATGAAACGTCAATATTGCAAATTTCAATATTGCATCAGAGATTTGAAACTTAAGATCATCTATTTTTTTATTTGTGTTCAAGAACTAAAGGGGTCTTAAACTGTGGCAGTCAGGTAGGGATAGCCAAGGATGAACTGTGAGATGGGTAAGGAAAACGCTGAACACAGCACTGCATACACCTGTTTTTTGTCCAGCATCTCCAGCTACTTGCAAAACATATTACTTGCCAAAGGGGGGCGCCAAAATTCACTTAAATATGAATTTCTACTTTTAACGTTCTCAGAAGAGATGATTTTGATATTACTGTGGGGGAATTAAAAGTATATATGTCTAGCATATTCTTTAGCCTATGTAACAGAATATAAATTATGTCTAAGTGTCATTTTCAGACCACAAACCAGTGTGGCCAGTGTGTGAGGGAGAGATGGACAGAGCACACGAGGTTATTCGTGGGCCCTGTCACGGTGCACTGCCAGACTGTCCGCTTGCATTGTTGTGCAGGAATGAGATATCTTCAGCTCCCAGGTCCTCCTCTGTACCTCTGTCCGAAAGAGCTGCCACCTCTGTGCCAAACTCTACTTTTGTACTTGTTGAAGAACCTTCACAGCAGACAACACAACAGACTCTTGAGGTTCTCGTGCGTGCGTGTGCGTGCGCGCGCACGCGCGCAGCACTGGACGCTTGACAACGTCAGTCCGTTGCCTTCGTCCTCCACCGTTCATCACGTCTCTGGCATCCAAGTAAGTATGATTAAAAGTGGAAAAGTCACGATAAAGTCACAAAGAATGAGCTGAAGTATAGTTTCATCGTATCAAGAGTTGATTACAGACGGATACAGTTATAATTCGGCCGCGTTTTTGCTATACATTATTGTTGGCACAGTTTAAATACATATTCCACCATTTTGTAGCTCGTTAGCTACCGCTACGCCTCGTATATAAGAATCGATATTGAGTTACATATCGATTACCAAAGTGTTGTTGATAAATAACACTGGGGCCAGCTATATTTGTGTTTTTTGTAAAGCACAACAATCTATCCTACTTTCATTTTAATAACGTTAAAGTTTGAAAGTCGAGGTTTAAGGATTTACCAACAGTGTTAATTAAATTTTAAGACGTCTGTAGTTTGGTGTAGGGAGATCCAGTGAAGTAAATTTGCAAATCAGCTATCCTTAACCTTATCATTTCTGTTACTATGCCAGCAAATAACTAATTCAAGCAATGTTTCACAAGCTATCCTAGCTTTCACAGCTAAATACATTACCAAATATACACACAATTTATCCAACGAAGGTGATACTCCTAGACATGTTTTCCTCACTGAACCACAGCAAGGTGAGGTAGAGTCATCATAATTCAAGAAGTTGTAAATGCAGCCTCTGAATTTGTAGATTAGTCTCTCTAGAGACTCTCTAGAGACTAGAGATAAGAGGTGAAACATATTAGGAATCTACAAGTCCAGTCTCCATGATTCACAGCCTATTAGATGACTGTATGTGCAGTTCAAATTAGTAACTGAGGTCTGATATGACTACACCAATCATCCATCCATTATCTTAACTGGTTTGTCTGGTGTTGCAAAGGTCTGCTGGAGCCAGGGAATACACCCTAAACAGGTCGCCAGTCCATTGCAGGTTGCACACATACATACATCATTCACACTCACGTTTATCTAGGGGCAGTTTTGAGTCCCGAATTGGCCTAATCATTCATGTTTTTGGCAGGAAACCAGAATACCACTGTGTTGCCCGACAGTCTTAGTTGGTGCTTCTTTTTGGTGCTAAATATTTTACCTCATTTTCGTTCCACCGCTAGATTGAAGAATGTCAGCTTGTAAGGCCAGCCACATTTGTCACGCCAGCGACTCTGTCGGAGTGATTGTGAGCCACGGTGGATGTTTAAAATACGATGACAATGATGCCGGTGACGGTGGTGAAATTTGTCTGGTGGAGATGGCGGAGGTTGAATACTCACAACTCCAGCACCTCATCCCGGTGCAAATGGGGACTCAAGGTGCAACTCCAGACGGGCAGGATGCCGAATCGCACCCTGCTGCAGGGATGGGCATTTCTCCTGTCACAAGCACTCAAGCTATTGACTTGTCCACCTCCACCGAGGAACACTGGATGATAATGCAAGGAGAGAAGACCCCCATTTCAAATTCAGAGGTGCCGGGTTATGTGATGGCCAGGGTCCTGGGCAAGAACAGTCCGAATGAGCCACCGGCCAGCGGCAGCACCTTGTCTCAGAAGAGATCCAGACCAGCGGCGAGAGTTTGCTTGGAGAAAAGGTTTAACACTGCCGATGCTCCAAGACAGCAAGACATTCAGTCTGCAGTTTTTAACAGGTAGGCTTCATGAGCACAGATTCACAGATTCATTTGTTGCACGTTTCCAGAATCTGTGTGTAAATCTGTGTGTTTGTATTTCAGTTTTTTGACCATACTTCAGCAGTCTGCCGAGGGCCAAGAAGCAACCCTTCATCCTCAAGTGCAGAAATGGACGAAGGCTGATAGATCGGACCCTGACCAAGTTTCCAACCCATCTGTCGGGGATGTATTCAACGCAGTCAGCGAGATGCGTGAACAAGTACAGTAAAAAAAAAATCACCTCTTTAAAGCTTCATACAGGCCACAGTCAGAGTTCATAGTGTCAGCCATTCATTTTCTGTTTTCATTGCAGACAACCGGCCATATTCCCAACATGGTTGACATGGCTTTAATCGTCCCCAAGAGTTTGTCCATTAATTTTGGCCCAGAGAGGCTTTATACAAAGGCTTACCTCACAAGTGGCAGCATCTCAACAGAGGAGCAGCAGTGGGTGAACATAGAAAGTAATAATCAGAACTTTAATCGCAATATGATATTGAATGTCTACGTGGTTTGTTGTTGCCTGCATTAGAAATAGGTGCGAGTCCAACCTTGTGGTCGTCACTGTTTTTCCTCTTCCACAGATGATGTGCCGCCCCCTGCTGCAGCCTCTCAGAAGCACGAGAGCGCTCACAGCTCTCAAACCCTGAAGAAGGCAGTGGCCGCCTCAGACCCGGCTGGAAAGTCAGGGAGCGGCCCCAAAAAACGGCCTCGGTCTCACATGCCCCTCAGCCAACGGAGGGAGAGGCATAACAACAAAGAGAGGGAGCGCCGGTGAGCGGATACATGCCTCTTTAAAGTACAGTTAAATGTGTCGCTCAAAATTCAGAGTGCAAGCAAGCAACAAGGCTGAAGTAGCAGAGTCATCGGAAAAGACATTAGGAGCCATGTGTGGCATGTCTACGCCCATTTGTTAAGAAAGCATACGACAAAATACGTTTTCAGCAGGATAACTACAATGGAAGAAATGATCATATTTACAAAATGTCCCCCAGTAATTAAGACATGGTTTCTTGAAAAGTATTAAAAGTTGAATCAATTCTGGGACAATGAATGCCCTTAAAAAGTGTTAAAAATCCTTAGTCTCTATTTAACGAGCTATTGAATTTTGTTGATGTTTTCCATAGGTGATTACAAAAGTCTGCTGTATTTATGGTGGATAACTGAGAGTCAGAGGCACTCTTTGTGACCAAAGGTATATTGTGATAAACTCTGCCTTAGGTTTAATTTGATTTCAGTCACCCAAGGTAAAGGTGTGTTGCTGATACAGCTTGAAATGGCGATGTATCCTGACACGTTTATTTTGGAAGGTCTTTGAAGTAGATCTAAGAAGTCTAAAAAAGGTGTTGAAATTAACTTCAGGATTCCTGCAGATACAGATACGTCATCCTCTGACTTGTCAATCCTTACAAACAATTGATCCTCTGCGTTTTTTCTTTGCTCCCGTCCAGGAAGAGGATTCGTTCGTGCTGTGATGAGCTGAACGTGTTGGTGCCGTTCTGCAGCTCCAGCTCGGACAAAGTCACCACCTTGCAGTGGACAGCCGCTTTTCTAAGATACATCACCAAAGTGTACGGAGACACCTTCAAAGAGGTGAGTTTAAGGTCTGCGGATTTCATTTTTTTTCGGTCATGCTGTGATTTAATCATTTGAGACTTGGGATGGAGGGTGGATAATCGTGTTTCCTCTCGTTGCTGTAGTAACAGGTGATGCCACTGTCCGGATGTCACCTTTGTCATTTAGGTGGTTTAAAACCCAAGTCCTGATTTTGACTGTAGAAGTATTGGCGACCACAACGTCACGCTGATATCAATTGATATTCTTGGCCTTTCGCAGGAGTTCAAGAGCGCGTTCATTGAGGAGAACGGGTACTGTCCTAAATCCAAGTCCTCTGCAGGTCAGGACCCAATTAACAGAGAGATGGACGAGACACTAAGCATTCCTCACAAGTCTGAGCAGTGAGACCCTCAGTGCCCTCATGAAGTAAACCAGCCGGGAAAGGGGCTTTTCTTAGAGTCGTACACAGGTGGCACTGTTCCTCTTCGAAAGGGCCACCACGCATGTGGGAGCAACATGACGTGCCTCGTCATCAAATTCTTCGTTCACACAATAAGCCGTTGAGCGTTCTTGTCCACGCGCATTTACTCTTTAATCACATTTCAGATGTTTTGGCGGTTGTACTGCTTGCCTGTGGGCGCGTTTGCCCTGAGGTGCAGACTGTTCATTGGATATGTAGAGAAGAGTGTTGTTTTACTGAAAAGTGGCTTTATTTGTTCGTTCTTACAACATGTCGCTGTAGCATCTTACTGTACATACAACAGTCACCCACAAATAATAAATAGTATTTAAGGTCATGTATATTTAATAGTTACAGCACCGCTAGTACACAGTGGATTTGGTCATTGCAGGTTATCCTTAAAAAAAAGGTACTTTGATGCTGAGGTTGTTAAATTGATTTTACAATGACTGATTGATGCGTCCACATGTTTTATTTTTTGGCGTTTGACTCTCGAATGCAGAGAATCAACTTCACATGTATTTTAAAACAAAAACAAACCCACAAACAAGCTGTAAAAAAAGACTATCATAAAGTTTTACATTTTCTTGCATTAATCTACACAATTTCTGAGCACCCGGGTGTTTTTTGTTTTGAATTCCTTGCACACAGCTACATACACAGCTCCTTGACAGAGACTTTCCTTTGGCCTCCGACTCTCATTTCTCATATTTTACACGTTAAGCTTGTATGTTGAGGTAACACCTGTGATTTACACTACTTGGGCCACGATACATCAGAGAAAGTCGCTGTTGTTTGTCATCTGCCAGACGGATGTTAACAAAGCTACTGAGGGGCATGGAAACAACATGTACAAAGTTTTTATACACAAAGGACTCATCATTCACTTTCCACTCGTTTTGTAAGTCAAGTCTTGTTATGTGATACTATTTGGAGCGATGCAAGTTGTTCTCTCGGACTCTCTTCTGTCCGCTGTATTTCTGGATGTCGTCTTGATGTTTTTTGTCTGATTCAATCCTTGGTTGTTCCTCTCACAATATCACATCTGTTGATGTTACTCTTCCCGTCTTGTGATGTTTGGTCATATTAAATAAAGAGGACGTTTTCGTGACCACTCTTCTTCTGTTGCCACACTTCTCACCCGTCCTCCGCTGGGGCGCACTGGGAAGTCACGTCTAATGGTTTTTGGGGTTGGAGGATTTTCCAGCGGCCGCTGCTCCCTGGCAGGCTGTTGTGTCACAGATTCCAGGAGGTCCCTGGTGCCCAGTCCTACCTACCCGGCCTGACTCTCCAGGCTCTCCTGGGTCTCCAGGAGATCCATCACGCCCATCCTTGACAATTCCAGGTACTCCTGGAAGACCTGTGGACAACATGCAGAGGTTGAGCCAGGGACAGAAAACTGCTTAGGGCTATACCATGAACTATTACATTTTACGTAAAATATTATACCACATCGTGGGGGTGTTAGCAGAATAGATGTTTCTTGCTCTATTTTGACCTGTCACACTGGGGAAAGCCGGTGTAACTGATTGTATTAATGATAGCTTCTTTCGGTTTGTGCCAGCCAAGCAGCAGAGCCGGGAACTGGCACACGTTAACGGAGTCCAGTCATTGTCGATTAGGGTTGTGGTTAATGGGTATGTCCGTGTTTGACAGTCTGCCATGAGTCCAGCCCGTGGCAGAGCTCTTGCTTTGATCATCTCGAGCAGCTAGCCTAGCGTACTCCATGAGGTCACGTACCTTGGTAACCCTGGTCTCCGACGGGCCCATCGATAGCTTTGCCAATGGATCCCTTATCACCTTGCTCGCCCACATCACCTGTTTCAGAAACAGAGTTTCAGATAGCGGAATAAAAACTGAACCCAGTCCAACAGCCTCTGTGAGATCATCTTTGAGGAGTAGGTTTTAATCCTGATATCGTATGAAACGCGACATACAGATTTATCTTGTGGTCCCCAGATTTGTTTGTGTTGTTGAGCCGAGTTCCACCCGAGGATTATTCCTCCTCTTAACTCATCAGATTGCTAAAAGATTTAAGTTTAACACCCAAATCTATCATGTATGGTATTAGACCTGCAACAACCAATTGATTGATTATGAATCGACTACTAAAATAATTGCCAACTATTTCAATAGTTAATAGTAGTTCAATAGTAGTGGTACTAAGCATTTAAAACACTTTTAACACAGGTTTTTTTTAAAGAAATCATGTCAAAATCCTCTGATTTCAGAGTCTTAAATGGGTATGTTTTCTGGTTGAGGTGAGGCCAGGTCATTTGAAGACCTGATCTGGGCCTGTGTGAAACGGGCTTGAACTGACTTCACAGTTTTGGCATCATTTTAAGCCTTTAATTAACTAATCCATCAATTGCAAACATAATTGACAGAAAGATTTATGACAAAAGCAATTGTTTGAGCAGCTAGCCGATATCTAGTCACAGATTCTTTGTTCTTCAGAATAGACACATTCTGATACTTAAAGTGAACTTTACTGATCGAGGGATTCCTGAGTTCGTACTCTAGATCAAAAGCCTGTGCTTTGGTCTGTCATACCTCTGGGACCTGGGTCTCCAAGTTCTCCTGGCAGGCCTCTGTAGCCCGGTGGTCCACGTGTGCCTGGATGCCCGATAGATCCAGAGACTCCTGGCTTTCCAGGAGGACCAGCGGGCCCGGGACGTCCCACCATGCCAGGGGACAGAGGTCTGCGGAGGTTTGCGGCCAGCTGGGCGATCTGATCTGTGTGTGACACAACACGGCAGAAAGGTCAGCATCCAGCTTGCCTTTCGCTCAGTGCTGGGCGGTGAATTAGAGGAGATTGAGTGGGATTACTCACCATCGATCATTGCGCCACACAGCTCTCTGATGTGCTGCTCACTTGCCAGTTTACCCTGAAAAACGCATTGTGACATTTTTAAAGCGCGACCTTGCTCCGGCAGTTTTCCAGAAAACAGCAGCACTTAATCCATCAATCACTGCACTGCTGTACTGATGGAAAAAAAAAGAGAAAAAGATACTCACTGGTACGCCAGTCTTTCCTGGAATTCCAGGTATGCCTCCCTCTCCTTGGAAACCCATTGGACCTTGTTTTCCTGGAGGCCCTCTTGCCCCGAGTTCTCCTTGTGGACCCGTCACACCCTTAGGCCCCAGTTCACCTCGCTTCCCTGGCTGAAAACATCAATAAATATCTGTTCAACGATTCCTCCTCTTTTCCAACAAGCAGAATTGAATTTCTCCCAAAACCGGGGCTAAAACCCATCCACAGGCCTCTGATACGATCATTGACTAAACGCCGACGAGGGATCGAAGTGTTTCTGCTGAGAGGCGCGGGGGCGGACTCGCATGGCGCCTCGTCGCTCGATAATTATTCCAACGGTAAATGAAACTGCGAGCGTGAGACTCATCACTACTGCGTCTCTAATTACACAAATTGCGCTGCAGCTTAATGCCTCCCTTATGGCGATAGTGGCAAACAGGCCAATAAGGCAAAAGCGGCAATACCTGCCTCTAATTAATCCTATTAAAGCTGGAATGTGAAGCAGGATCATGTGCAGCGGAGTCTGACAAGTGGACAACAGTCCGGAGCAGGCCAACCGTGTCCAGCGCTAGGTGAGGGAGTTTGGATCTAGCCTGTGTTTTGTTTTTGTACCCTCACGCAACCTCTGATTTAACTCTGAGCGACTAAATGAGCATCTGCTCCAAGGTGTCAGAGATTTGCAGGGAGCAGGGACACGAATAAGTCAAAACACTGATGCCGCTCACCTCTCCTTTTTGTCCAACCGGCCCAAAAGGACCCTGAAAAAAAGGACAACAAGCAATGATTCAGTCAAATATTACTCGTATGAAAAGCTTTAAAACAGGTTTGAATAAATGAGAAAAGTGCTACAGTGACTCAGATGAAACAGGTCAAATAAAGAGGGGTGGAGTCCCCAAACAGGGCGAGCCCATAAACTTTATAAACGCATTTGACAATGACTGCGAAACCTGACAAAGACTTGGGTGAGTCTAGTCTGTAGTCTGGCTGCACAGTTCTGAGTCAATTGTGTGACTAATTACTGCCGACAAAGCGTTGAGCCTCCGCAGCCATTGATACTGCAGGTGTTTGGATTCTGATCCCAGGATGAAGAGAGGAATATACTCACAGGTTCTCCGTTCTCGCCTGGCAAACCATCACTTCCTGCCACACCCTGCAGGGACACAAAAACAATAGCTGAATTTGGATCTCGCAACTCGAAATGACAAGTCGATGCCACCTGACTGATTAAATCTCTTATGTGCTTAACAGTTTTATCAGATTTGGAAAATAAAACAAACATCAGGGGTGATTTCTGACGATACACATTACCACCTCTCTTACGAAAGAATAAAGGCCGGATGAAGCTGATCACAGGTAATTCATAGGTAATGTTTCTGAACCTTGAGCGGATTTGACTTTGGGAACATTTACCATGTCTCCTTTGGCTCCAGAAGCTCCCACCGGACCCTACAGGGTTGGAAAAAGGAGAGAGAGAGTAAATGAGCGCCGTGTAGACACATTTTGTGGACAGCAGGCTGTGGCAGAAGGAAGGGGGGATGAAGGGAAGTAAGGTGGGCCGGTTGAGGGGTATAAAGAGCTGCTTTGTTCTGTCCCCAGATTCTGAACAGGAGACCTTTTTGTGTCTCAGATCTCTGCGGGCTGCAATTTGAGTTTATTCGGCTAAGGCCGAGGAGGGACAACCTCGGGAGACATTTTTCACTTACATTCGTCATTTACAACTTGTGCTGCTGAGCTAGAATGATGTGTGTAATGATATCGCAATTAAAATTAATCTACAACTATGGTGATAGATTACAGTTTTCGAGGGGATTTTAGAGAAAGAAAACATGTCTGGATCGTCTGGTTCCAGCATCCCTGAATATCTCCATTTGATAGTTTTCAGACAAGACAACACGTCGGGATGTTACAGCAGGCTTTGGGGATCAGTCAATAATTAGCCTTCTGTGATATCCAGTGTTATGCCAGCCGACATAAACCCCTGGGACTCTCTCAGCACTGTCACACACGTCAGACTCACCCTTTCACCAAACTCTCCACGGATTCCTGTTGGACCTGGAAGACCTGGATCGCCCAAGGCTCCTTTCCCCCCCTGCAGTGCACCACACACACACACACACACACACACACACACACACACACACACACACACACACACACACACACACACACACACACACACACACAATAAGTGAGCAGACTTGCTAATTTAAAAACAACCCGAGGGAAAAAAAAATAGACAGATAATGACTGGCAGTATCATGCAACTGACCTGGAAGCCTTTCACCCCCACAGGCCCAGGCCTTCCTGCTGGTCCGATGCCTCCCTGTTGAGATCAGAAATTATCATGTAACCGTACTGGGAGCAAGTGTCCTCTTGGAAATGGTTTATTCGATAGAAAAGAAAAGAAAAAAAAGGCCACGATGATCCTTTGCTAGAGGTGCAACTCATTAGGCAGCCCAGTGTGTGAATGATGCGCTTTAAGTGCAATATTGTTTTCTCTTTTTCCACATCCACAGCTAATGTGAAAAACAAAGCCCTCCCTGTTTATGAATTCCTGCTTTATGAATACCTGCTCTCATCACTGGCCCCTCATTACCAGCGAGCAAAGGAATCAGCGGCAATTCTCTCAGCACTTCTGCTGCAGAGCATCATTAACAACAAAAGCCAGTGGTTTTATTATCCTACTATTGCAGATTTAGCTCAGCGTGAGTAAACACGTGCTGTACACAGCTATACAATGTGGCAGGCTCATTAATTCCATTGCTTTTTCTTTTTTTAAATATAATTTTGCGCTGAATTAGTCTGTGTTTTCGAGGATTAATTTAAATTGTTGGGAAAATGTTGGCTTAGTCGAACGGATGATCATCCGTGCAGCAGATGTGGCCTAATCAAAGTTCACTTTGGATGTCCTGTAATTGATATTTCTTAGGTCTGAAGAAGGTTTGAAAAGTGTGGCCAAAGAGATGAATGCATTAGCTTACCGCCACGCCTCTGGGTCCAGCTATTCCCCTCTCTCCTGGGATGCCAATGTCACCCTGAGGGAGGAGATGAAAGATGAAGTGGACATGTCAGGAAAGTCTTGAGTCCATTATTAAAAGCATCACATGGGGTGAAATAACTGGCCAGAGATGCTGTGACCCGCAAAAATACCCCCCCCAAACAAATAAATGCACCCATCAGATACATACAGGAATACCTGGCTCTCCAGATGGTCCGGTCTCTCCGGGCTTCCCAGGATCACCCTGGTGCGAAGAAGAAATAAAAGCTGAGTTCTGAGGTTCTTGTTTTCAATTGTTAAGCTGAAGTCTTCTTCAGTTTTGTGTCAATACTCACAACTACTCCTTTGGATCCCTTGGCACCGTTTTTTCCTTGTAGACCCTAGAAATAAACAACAAGAGAGCTTTACTTATACGAGCTGTGTTCTCTCACCTTATTGTAGGAGATGAGCATGTTTTGGACATTTAATGAAAAGGAATTTGTAGAAACGTGGTGAGAATGCTATTGCTGAGGACTCACAGGGAGGCCATTTGGTCCTTTCTCTCCGACGACTCCGTGGCGTCCAGCATCACCCTATCAATTATCAACAACACTGTGACATCAGCTTTATTCAAGTGGATCAGTGAACTTCAAGAGGCTAGGTGAGAGAACTTAAGTTGCAGTTTACCTTCTCGCCATCTAATCCCGGTGTGCCGTCTTTTCCATCTCTGCCAGGAATACCCTGCAGAACACAGACAACGGATGTGATCCCTGTGGTTCTGACAGGTGTGTTATCAGCACAGCTTCCACATGTGCACTTACAGGTTCTCCCTTGGGTCCAGCTCCCCCAGGACCTCCTTTGGGGCCAATTTTACCCTGTTGAAAGACACATCATTATTAATGGTCACCAACCCATCCATCCATGTATGAAACTAAAAGTGATAAATCAAAGCTTTACATACAATTTCTCCTTTGGGTCCTCTGAATCCCTGTGGTCCTTTTTCTCCAGGATCACCCTAGAGACATCAGATGAAACACAAACAGCTATTCATTGATGGGACCACCCGTCTACTCTGGTTGTGAACTACAACTAAGCAACTGTTTTTTCTCTTTCTCTTTCAAAAGTGTTACAAACAAGGAGAGGCTCACTGTCTTTCCAATGATGCCGGCGACGCCAGGTTTGCCTCTGAAGCCAGCCAGGCCCTAGAGACGAGCAAAGGAAACGCAGTGAAACATTTGCATTGTAAGCGATAAGATGCTGAACAAGGACGGAGCGCTACATACTCTGTCTCCCACAGCACCCATTGGACCTTGAAGACCCCTGAGACCACGTGGGCCCTGCAACAAAACATCATAGCTTCTGTTAGCATCAATAAAACACTCAGGACATTTGAAGGTTGGATGGAAAGATGTCGAGGTAAAAGAATAATCTTAATGTATCCCACCTGCAGACCCACAGTGCCAGGAATACCAGGTGGGCCAGGTGGACCAGCGTCACCCTAGAGACAGAGCAGGACAATAAATTCAGCATTTCAGACATCATAGGCTGATTAAAGCTCAGTATATCACTACAACAACCAAAATGTCACAACTCACCTTTTCTCCATCTTTTCCCACCTCTCCCTTGTCTCCTTTGTGCCCTGTGTGACCCTGCATGAGCACAAACACACAGACTTGACCGGAGCTGCGTACGTTCGCGTGGACAGATTGAGCAGCATGTAAGTAGAACAAATCACCCACAGAAATGCGAGTGGGCGAACTCATCCCCTCGTATTTACCTTGAATCCTGGCATTCCCGGAGCACCAGAGGGACCATTGGGGCAGATGGCAGGACACTGCAGAGGACGGAGATCACAGCACTGAGGAACTCTACACTCACTGCACGTCGCCCTCACAGATCACACACAACTTGGCACTTACCAGGAGGTCCCCGCTGAGGTCGTGCAGAGTGCCAGGAAGACCCTGACAGACGAAGAGACAACAACAGACACATTCAGAGATGTTTTATTCATTAAGTTAATCCTTGCCTAGTTCAGCGCACTTCTTCCCTCACAGTGCAACTTCAAACTGCTCGATGTATCTGCACCATCAGTTATCAAGTGTACGGTAGCTGCTCAGTCAGCTCAGGCCAGTTACTTTCAGATGTTTTCTTACTTCCACTGTCAAAGGTTGTGGACAGTATCAATAGAACGACTCCACCTCCTCTGTTCTGTTTGTTCTCCTCTGATAGATGCACTTACTGGTGGTCCATCAGGGCCAGGAGGTCCGGGCAGTCCTGCGAGACCCTCAGCACCCTGAAAAATTCGACAAATCAAACCAGGGTCAGGAGCATCTTCACTGTGTTGGTTTTAAGCATAAACACTACAGAATACGAGATTTACTTATCGTCTCTTGACTTGACCTTCATGATTGCAAGTTTCTGTTTTTTCACTTAAAGTGTCTGAGCTCAGAGTTTCAGAGCTGTTCCACCAGACATGATATGATTTGTTTGATTTTAAAGGCAATTGGGATATTGAAGATTCCAGTTTTGATATGTAAAAATGTGAAAAATAAAACTAGATGTTTCACTGAAGCATTCATTGACTTTTTCTGCTACAAATTCAAATATGAATAGGAGTCCTCAGTGATTTTGAGAGAATATACATATTCCTGAAAATAAAACTTCTAAGGCTATTTGCCTTTGACATGGATTTTAACTACTAAATTTAATGTAGAATCATGTGATGGAGGCACAGACAACAGTACTACCACTAGCACTACTACTGATAGCAACTATAACAACAATGACTATAATGTTCATTACTGTTGCTCTACTCGTCCTTGGAGCGCATGCATCAAGCTCATTCATGTTAAAAAGACCAATAATGAACATGAAAATGAGGCTTGAAAATCGGTGGAAAATATAGATAGTAACAAGAAAAAGAAAAAGTGCAGGGACACATTGACACAATTGGGATAACTGAGACAATGAATTAAATAGTTGATCATAATAAAGAGCTTATAGCTGACCTAAACCTTTACTTTTCCTGACAACTGCCCTATTTCTGACCTGAGAAACACTAATAATAACCCCAAGATGAATTCAGTCAATAGATACTACTTGTAGTGTACTTGAAGCTGAGAGAACTTTATCATATTGTTACTGTTCATTGATCAAAAACAGATCAAACTTTCAGCAACTTTCAAACACTCATTTGTCTTTCCTTTCTTGTTTTTATTCTTATCCTACTGCTACACAGTTTGGGATTATTGTACTGATTTATAGTAGTGGAACTGTGTGATAAAAAACCCCAGCTGGATCTGGATCTGCATTAGCTGTAGACATCCCATCTATTCTCTGTTCAGCTAATACACTCAATGAGAGATGACAGTTTCTGGTGGCCCAAAGACAGCAAGTCGAAGAGAGAATAAAACCGAATCCACAATGAGAATAATTTGGTTATATCAGTCTGAATCAGAGGATGTGACTCCAGCACGGGTGACAGGAGGTATAATTGGGTCGATCAGACGGATACTCACTGGTGGACCCTGGGGTCCGACTCCGCCTGGCAACCCGTTGGTTCCGGGTAGGCCCTGTGAACAAAACACATGGTTTCTGCAATGCCAGGGCAGCTGTGCTGTTTAACATGCACTCAGGCTGTGGTGACATGTCACAGTGCCACAAACATATTACACTCTCCTTTTTTTTCTGTAACAACATGACAAAAAGGAGAAGAGAGCATTGTGTACTCACTGCAGCTCCTGGTCTCCCTCTGCCCTACGGAAGACACAGGAAGGCAAATTAAGTCACAAACACTGAGGCCTTGATTAGATTTACCCACAGCATCAATATCCACAAGGTGATGTGTGACTGCATCAAATCCACTTTGAAAGTTGGGCCCAGGCTGTTTGCTGCAAGCTGCTCTGAGATGCACTTTTGCAGTCGGGTTAGATCAGAACAGACTGTATTCCTGGGACAATATGTAATGCTGCTTCTTTCCTATTAGAGCTGGCTTATTGCCCTGATCCGTCATCAAATTATCCAGCGCAGTCTGAAAAGTAAATATCTGATGATTGGTGAAGGAATAGGATAGTAAACATGGAAAAACATTGAGGAATGAGGGTTTGGGGGTAATGTGGTCTGATGCGTTTTTTGTTACACAGTATGTGGGGGTACTTACAGGAGCTCCAGCTGGCCCTGGAGGTCCAGCTTCACCCTGCAGAGAGAAAGGTAAAACACCATAATCAAGATCCTTAAGATCTTAAACAATCAGCACTTAGTTCTAGCCATGACAAGATGGCATTTAATCAAGTTATTTATATATTAAGTTGCATCGATTGGGATTTATCCTGCAGGAAACAGAGACTCAGACAAGTTCTTTTGCCTTCATTTACATTACCTGTAGACATTGTGTCCCAGACACATATTCTATATCTGTGGTTTATCTCCATCATACTGCAGTCCACCACTTAGTACTGCTATGATAACAACATCAACAACTGGGGAAAAAAAAATTGAAGATGTTCTCATCTTTGTGGTTAATCTCCAGCAACTCTGGACATGTATCCTTGATAAAAATCTACAGATTCATAGAAAATTAACTTTTGAAATGTGAAACTGAACACGTAACTGTAAACTGATCTATGTGCTTAGAAGAAAAAAAAGATGACAGGCAATTCTGTCTGTTTTTATTTTTCAATGAACTCATTTATTGAGATTCACTCTGAAACCTTGAGGGAACTAATGGGGGCTTCCATTCACAGCACTTTCACTTCTTTCTTCATTGTTTCTGTAAGTACAAATAGTTCTGTTTGTGAGGTAACAGACTTGGGATACAGACTTGGTTATCTGTTACACCGGGCACCATGAGATGAGTTTGTATCTTTCATACATGGTCTCAGTTTGTTTACGTGTTTCATCCATTACTTCTCTCACTTAGAAGTAGCTCAGACAAACTTGTCTCATGAATAAATTACCGTGATTGTGGTTCCCTACTGTGCCTCACTCCTCACTCTCATACCTCTGTGTTTACCTCCCTCACAGCTGTATTTGTGCTGCCTGAGAGGGCAAATAAACAATCCTAACGCACTGATGTTACCTATTCACCACATTCCTCAGCCCGTGAACTGGACAACAGGGCAGCCTGGCACATGTGTGACCCACAAACAGATGTGAGGCCACTTCTTTTTGGAAATCACCTTGGAGAGTATCCCTGTTTTAAAAACCGACTCGTGGTCATCACCGGCGACTGCATCTGGTCGTAGTGAGCAAATGTTCGGCGTGGCTGGTGATTGCTCTGTTATGACAAACAGTTTGATCCTGTTTGTCTTCAGCACGATGAACCAGCCATGACAGCGTGGAGCTGTGAGTAATTAGGGATGCCGGTTGATGCAAGCTTCCTCATTAGGCCGGCTAATTAGTTCGGATGCTGAGGAGGTGGTGCTGGGGGGGGGGGGGGGGGTCGGGATTATCTGTCATGACAGTAAATTTGCAGCCTTGTGGTCGAGGTCCTTCATTCTACTTCTTATATTTAATCAGGGAAATATACATCTTCCTGCCATTGTCAAGTGTAGCTGTGCAGATATACTGATGCCACATGTGCCATTACCGTCTTGTCTCTCTCTGAGGACACTACCTGTGCAGCGTGGTAACAGATCACCATTCCCTACAGTCGCACAGATTGGTGGGAAACAGTTTGCATTCCGGGCCGGATTAAGGGAAGCAGCAGAAATAAATCCGATTCTGATCCCTCATTAAAAATATTCCCACCAAGAGGCTGAGCCGGCCTGACAAATCCAGGCTGACAAGAGGCAACGCAACCTTGTCCCCGTTAGACCCTCTTTAAGATCTTCACGCAAAAGCGGCTAATCAACACGCAGCCTTTTTTTTTTTTGCATATGTAAGCGCTTGTGTGTCTGACTTTGAGTGGCTGTGCACAGTGGGGCAGTCTGAAATAGACTGGATACATCTCTGAGCACATCCTCGGCATCCTGGAAAGATCAAAAGCTGAAGACACACTTACTGCTTCCCCTGGGGGTCCATCCTTCCCAGCGGGACCATCGGGACCTGTCAAACCCTGGAGAGAAAGTACATCACTCAGATGTGCATCACTGCCTCGTGCTCTAATGGTAATATTAAAAGTTTGTTTAATTGCCAATCCTTTGAGTAGACACAATGATAGTGTGTTGGTCTTGCACGCTACTTTATTGATACTTACATCCACCCCGGGAAGTCCTGGCAGACCTGGTTTTCCTGGTGCTCCTGGTATTCCTGCTTTCCCTTTGGGACCCTTCACAAACAAAGATTGATGAGACAGAGCACAGGACATACCTGCAAACCTGCAACCAGCAATATTGAAGACTAATTTTCACATTTACAAACTGTGAGTGAAGTGTTCAGACTTTACTATGTGAGCTGAACCTTGTGAGATGTCTCCAGGATGATTATTTCACAACAAATCATGATGATTTCACTGGTTGTTAATAGTTTTGCTGGGAAATGACGCAAACAGGTGATTTGGGGGTTGCTGGCAGTTTTGTTTGAAAAGTTTAGCTGACATTAAATCCAGAATATGTACATATTCAGCTAAAAAGTCAGTGAATGAGATAAAAGTTTAATATATTGTCTTTGTGCTATATTTGGTCAAATGTAGGTCAAAGAGGACAAATAAATGACAACATTATGTTGTTAAGAAAATATGTTATCTCTTCTTTTTAGATGGATTCAGGTTTTATACGTAGCTGAGCATTATTACTGGGGGTAGGGGCAGAGAGGAGGGACAGTATCATATATTTCCATATTATCCACAGCTTAAATAAGAGTTTTTCCTCCTACTTGTTCCAGGTGTAACGCTCACATCTGGCCTCACTTTAAATTGATTGGTATGTAATTGGTTCATGGGTAATTGGTTCAGTGGTAGGGCATATAAAGAATTGAGGTTGAAGTTGGAGCACGTGTTGAACAAAAAGAGGCTGGAATGAAAACACTAAATTGTTCAGCCCTCCTCACACCCCAGCAGCTTTCATACAGTAGATCCTCTAAACACAGCTGACTAAGACTCGCTGGGATACTTACAGCTTTCCCTGGCAGTCCGGTAGGTCCAGGTTTACCCTGTTAATGAGAAAGAAAAACCAAGTCATACACACAGACGGAAACAAGCCTTTTAGTCATTTACTGCACAGGCCCGAATACTTCCAGCATCTATACAGTCCTGTCAAAGTTCCTGAATCACTCTGCTGCCATGTTTGGCTTCAGCAGCAGGCCAAGGAAGAACAAACAGGGCCGAGCTGAGCCGATGGCGACTGGTCACATGATCACAGCCTGAGTTTGGTTTACATAGTGGGGCTGAAGGTGCAGGGAGGAGGTGTGAGGTGAAACTCTAGATGGTCTCACAGGATTGGGGAATGTATGAATGGACCCTCTGTGTACAGAGGGAGTCCCAAAAATAATCACTACCTTTTAAAAAAAATGAAGAAAAAAAGCACATATCCCTATATGAATGTGACATTTAACATAATATTTTCATTGATTAAAATCAAAAGTAAAACTGCTAAGTAAATTAAAATCTAAAAGGGTTATTTTTCCACGTATGTCACCATATTGACATATCCTCATAATCCAGATTCCTCTTGAACTTGTGAAAAGTCAAAAAGTCGAAAAGTCTCGCCACATCTGTCTCTCTGTCTATCTATCTGTCTGCCTGTCTATCTATCTATCTATCTATCTATCTATCTATCTATCTATCTATCTATCTATCTATCTATCTATCTATCTATCTATCTATCTATCTATCTATCTATCTATCTATCTATCTATCTATCTATCTATCTATCTATCTATCTATCTATCTATCTATCTATCTATCTATCTATCTATCTACCTGAATGAATAATTGATGATTAATGTCATAATGTGTGAGCTGGAGATAATTTTAATTGTACTGGTTGTTAAATTTTTACTAGTCTGCTTTGTATAAATAATTACCAAAATGTCTAATTCAAAATGCTAAAACACAGAGGCACCAGATATAATCTGAGAAGACATTATTACACCATCTGAGATCACAGACGAGGAAGTAGGAGCCATTCCCAGCATGAAAATAGTCCTCATAGGACAGAATGATTAGCTTCGTTTAGTTGGCACACTTAAACCCTGCCTATCTGACATCCGTGGTTATGATTTCATACCTGTGGGCGGAGCTGTGGGAGGAGTCACTGGGATAAAAACTAACATCGAGAAATATCTCCGCTGCATTTAAGGGCAACAAACTGGATGGCATCTTGATTTCGAAGCACAACTTGTAAAAGTAATGAAGACACTGAGCCACAGATACCAATGCTGAAAGTTATATGCATATATCATTGCGAGAGTCAATAAGCTCGATATAAAACATTAAAAGGACAGAAAAAGTCAATTAACCCATTTAAATAAGGTGCGAACATTTGTGCAAACCCACTCATTAGGTCTGGTTAAATCTTAAACAGGCAGAGGTGAGAGGTCATAAGAGTTTCTAGGAACATCAGTTAGTGGAGACGAGTCAACTCACATCAGTGCCATCCTTCCCTGGTGCCCCTGGGGGTCCAGCAGCGCCAGGGGCTCCTCTGGGGCCCGGCCTCTGCAACACAAAGTTCATCAGTCAGGCTGAGAAATGCATTATATCAATTCTTCCTTCAAGTGTTACAGATGTATGTAGACTGTGTTTTGATAAAGAAAAAGATAAAGACAGACATCAACTCTATGTCTGGCAGAATGTTACTCAAGACAACAAACAATAATCCAAGGAGTTGTAAAGCCATGATGACTGGACCTTTAATCCAAGAGGCTTCTTCAACTTCTTCAATTTCTGGTCCTCAATAATGAAATGTGCCCAGAGCAACTCAATGAAAAAAATGATTCATAAAAGTTGCCTCAAATCTGCTTTTACGCATAGGATAGGGGCCCACAAGTAGGTTGCAAATCTGAAGAAAATAACCTAATTTCTCTGAACAATTTCTCTATGAGCTCCTACGTTGCACTCAGGCTGGGGGAGCCCCGGTGAACAGAGGTGGCATTGTGCGCTGTGGCACTGATCTCCAATCTGTGCATTCCTCAGGTTCAGGGAAAACATAACCCCAGATTTCATCCAGCCACCTGCACATAATCAGGCTGACACTGGGGGCAAAAAAAACAGGCCTGCAGAGCTGGAGGAGAGGCAAGAATAAGGAGTGAGGTGGAAAGTCGACCCAGACGCTCTGGTGCATCTCCATCACCTCTATAGTCATGTGTGAAATCCATGTCATTAACTATCTAAACAACTCCTGTGCAGCAGGAATCATGCATATCTCCAATATGCACTGGAGCTGGATGATGCTCTTACCTGGGCTGAGGATGAAGCCAAAAGCTGGCACAGTAAGAGCACCCAAAGTGCAGAGAAGACCATGGTCATGGCTCCCCGCTCGCCCTCACCAAGCCGAGGTTTGTGCGTAAAATGGTCAAATCCTCGGTTCCCAGTCCTGTCTCACTCCCCCCCAAAGCGTCCACGACCGAGCCTGGCCTCTCCCGACGGCGCACAGCTGCTGAATGGCTTCCTCTGTGGATCCAGATAAACCCGAGCCTCCAGCCGAAGGGGCTGAGCTCAGTCTGCTCAGTCTGCACAAGAGGGGTGAGGAGGGGAGGAGGAGGTGGTGGTGAGGGGGTGAGGAGCAGGGAGTGAGGGAGTGAGGGAGGGAGGAGGGACAGAGGGAGGTGAAACTATTTCGGACATTAGGGAAAGTGGGCAGAGCCAGAGATGTGGAGAAGTGTGCAGGGGGTTGGAGCTGGGACCTATCAGAGAGGGAGCTGAAACACAAACCCACCATGTCTGACGAGGTAACAGAGCTGCTGTTCTTCACAGGTTCCTGCAGAGGAACCGTAAAGAAGAGCAGCGACCTCAAGGGTTAGAAGCTACAGGAGCCCCATCTATCTGTCTATCTATCTGTTCTAACTCAACAACATCCAGGACTTCAGGTCTTCTTTCTTTCAAGTCTTCTTTCCTCAGTCTAATCTGTGATCTGAAGATGTGGGGCAGGTCTGAAAACATCATCACGTTCTCATTCATACATGAATTTCAAATTCTGAAATAAGCAGGAGGGTCATGTGATCACTCGTGGGTGGCAGGCAAGAATCATTTTTAAGCCTGAGAGAGGGTGAACCTGATTTGTGCAGGAATGGACTAAAATCTGAGGCCTTTCTGATGAAACCAGTGTTCCATAGCTTCTATGGTAGCATCAGAGAACAAACATTCAATCAGCTGAAGTCTGCTTTAAACACCATGAACCCCCTGCACTCACATTTTTAACAAATGTTAATTTTATATATTTTTTGCAGCATTGTAAAAAGCTGTGTATGGAAAAATTGCTGTGTCTCAAATCTGACTGATGCTGATTTGTCTGTTCTGCAACTAAGCATTATTTGCACTCTTGCATCGTTTGCACATTATTGTCTGTCTTGATAAATCATGGTCAACAAAACCCAAGGCGATATCACCAAACATCTCTTCTGTCTCCTGAAACCGAAGCGCCGTGATCCCACCCCCTCAGTTCCCATTTAGCTACGAGCAAATGAAACCTTGGTATTTGTGTTTGAAGAGATGGTTGCGAGGGATCATCTTGACACAAATATCCACATTATGTAAGAACATTATAAAATGTTGGACCAGGACGATAAATAAAAACTCTACGTCCACAGGCATAATCTGAAAAACCTCTCCTGACTAGACTTAAAACGAGTCAACCAAAAAAAAAAGTGTTAAATGCTTTATTTAGTCTGTTCCAAACAGGGAAGCGGTAGATCTATAGAGGGAGGCTGGCATGGACAATGCAATGACAAACAGCAAGCTGGAACCAGAACAGTACAGATATCTCTCTGTCCTCGCTCACACCCTCGGCTGCACAGTGATCCTGAGGCCTTCGCAGGTTCTGTTGCATCGATCTCTCGAACATCTTCTCTGCTCCGCTCTGCTGAGTCGCGTCTCTTCTCCGAGGCTGGAGGAGATGATATTTTTTGACTATGTAGAGGGGGGGGGGTGGAAATCTCAGGAGAGTCTCAGGAATAGGAAGCAAAAGCTGACATCTACCGCAGCGTTATCCTGAGAATTGCAATTTATTAAACTAGAACGGGGACCCGGACTGTGGCTAAACAAAGATTAGGTTCATAAAAGCATTAAAAAATAGTTTTAACTTTATTCCCCTTTGTCAACAGTCAGATATTCAGCCGAGAGGAGGAAAAAAAGGTCAAATATAAAGAGTTCAGCACTTTTGTAGCTATGGTTATGACCATTTCGTTATGTGAATAGCACAAGTTAAACAACTGAAATCTAAAATGAAGTGCAAACATGAAGTTATTCAACGCGTTAGTTTAACCCTCGCGGCTTCTAAGCGAACAACCCTTCAGTGACGTAGCCCGATCTTCTCCAGTTTTGCTGAGAAGACATGCGTATTGTACAATCAACCAGTCTTATCACATTTCCTTTTTTTTTTTGGCAAGGCGTTCAGTTGCACCGACCACAGTTCGCATCTGGAGAACTTAAATAAACATTCACTCTCGAACCTATTCGAACAGCAAGACCCGGCAGGAACACAAACCAGTGGAGTATGCGTCGGCCTCGCACGAGGGCAGCCGAGGAGAGGAATAAAGTAGTAGTAGTAGTAGCTCTTCCAATTATTTACTTTTCAGTGCAAAATCCATTTCATTGTTAAAAGTATTACGGTGTCAAAAACGCAACAAAGGAAAGAGTGTCATCGATCCACTAATAATGGTAATAATAATAATAATAATAGTGCTTAAAGTATCCTGTAGAGTTACACAACATCAGTTGCTGAGTCAGGAGGATCTCGAAGGATAGTACGAGACATATTCCAGAGTTTTGCTTTTTGAAGAAATCCCATGAAAAGACCACAACTAACAATTAAATTCAAATTATCAAATTCTTCTACTGTTGCCCTGGCCAACGCGACTCTTTGACCTGAATGAACATGAGCATCACAGACCATTACTGAGGTCTGCAGCTGTCAATACAACTATACAACCCCAACAAAACTACTCTGTTGTCTAAACATCCTTTCTCTTACCCAATTTGTCACTATCTACAGGCTCCGTTTGATCCTGTCTATGTGGGTGGGTGGGGGGGGGGGGGGGTGGATCACACACACACACACACACACACACACACACACACCATTCACTATCTCACCTATTCCCATCCATTCTCTGTCTCTGTTGAACTCTTTTCTATTGCACTGAAAGCTACCGACTTAGCTCTTAAGCATATTCAACCGATGGGGACATTTCGGTTTCAACTGAATGGGAGAATTGAAAACTGGAGGATGAGGAGGAAGACTGAGTTATTACTGGCGTTCACGTCAGGTAAGTGATCGTCGCATACCTTCAGAACAGAGTCACATGGTGACGGTAGAAAACCACCGTGACTGTGCACGTTTCTCCCACAGTCCACACCTGTGCGTGCTCTGACTGACCGGAGACTGTGGTTGTGAGAGTGAATGGGTGTGTGTGCCTGTGTGTGTGTGTGTGTGCGTGTGTCCTGTGATGGACTGGCGGCCCGTCCACGGTGTGTTCTCTGCTTTTGCCCTTTGTGTTGCTTCGATATAAAGCAGGTTAAGAAAAGGAGTGGATGGAAGTAAATGATGAAGAACTCAGAGCACAGTGAGAGGTGGTTTCCAAAGCCTTTTCCATTACTGATTATAACACAGTATAATAAATAGCTTATTGCAGGAGATCTACTTTACAATACATTAGTTTTCCTACATTTCCACGTTTTTTCAGTGATTGCTGTCTCTTAAAGAAAACGGCAAAGAAAACTCACTGCCCTGGACCTCAAAATCTCACATCGAGTTGGACCCTTTCATGGGATTCGTCACAAACAAAAACACAGAAATATCATCAGCTTTATCCTTTGGTCCCACATCTAGCGGGTTCATGAATTCATAGATTACTTTGACATGAAAAGAACCAATATCTAAACATCAAATATAGTAGAAATAAGGCCAGGATCTTTTTCTTTCGAACTCTGTCCCTATATTACATTTCATTTAGGCTCAAATTAATGCATCTTCCGCGGTCACCGAGCGCATTCACGAATTCTCCATGTTTTGGTCTGAGCTCGAGGGGTTCGATTCCATGTCGACGTCCTCCGCCTGCTTCCCATTTGTCTCTTTCTGCGCCGCCGTGCCGGCCCTCGCCGCCGGCCCCTTCGACGTCTCCTCCTCCTCCCTTTTGTCTGGCACTTGATTGAAATCAGTCCGGGGGATCTTCTCCTCCCTGCCCGGCGACGGGGAGGGGGAGTGCTTGGCAGTCTTGAGGGGCGTCTGCGCGGAGGGGCCGGCGCCGGCCCTCTCCTCCGCCTGCCCGCCGCAGCTGTTGCTCGCCGCCGCCGCCGCCGCCCTGTTGTCTTCCCTCTTCTTCTTGGGCGGCTTTTCAGCGTCCGTGTGCATAAGGTGGTCGGGCTCCTGGACGCCGGCCTTGGAGCCGTGGGGGGGCCTGTGCTCGCTGTTGGCGCAGGGCTTGGCTTTCGCCGTCACAGTGTCGGGACTGGGTGTCTGATCCATGTCGTCCACGTCCTCGTCGCTGTCCTCGTCCTCGTCCTCGTCGTCATCCTCCACGTCCTCGTCCTCCTCGTCCGCAGAGTCATTGCCGTTCCCCATTTTTTCATTATTCGTTTCCCCTCCGCCGTCCTCGTTCCCATTTCCAACGGAGTCGGCCTCCTGTTTCGCCCCAGACGACTTGTTCCTGTCTTTGCTCGCCGCCTTGTCGGCTCCTTTCTGAGCCTTGGTCCCTTTCTCGAGTCTCTCCTCCCTCTGCGGCGCCACTGCGTCGCCCTCTTTGCTTCTCCCCCGCGGATGGACCTCCTCCTTCCCCTCCCCGTTCCCGACCGCCTCGGATCGTTTCTCCGCCTTCCTGAATTGTTTCTGGATCTTCCTGGGGCACCACACGAACTTGTCCTTCGGCTCGAAGTGAAGGTAGGCGTAGCGCACCAGCTCCTGGCGCTTCTCCTTGTCCAGCACGGCGAACAGGAAGTAGTCGAGCACGCTGCGCTTGACGCTGCTCAGGGTCTTCTTGACCAGCGTCTCCTCCAGGAAGAAGCGGACCAGCGGAGCCTGGTAGTGCTCGAAGCCCAGCTCCCCCAGGCTCTTCAGGATGCGAGTGATGCGCAGGTTGTTGTGCATATTCCTGCGGGGGAGACGAGACGGTTTGAAGCTGGAATTGCAAACAAACCAAAAAAACCTCCAAACGTCTGCTTCAACGAGAGGATCTGAATGCTCACCGCTCCAGGTTTCCAAATCTCTCCTTCCAATTCTCAGCCCGTTTCACTTCACCCGTGTCTTTGTTGACCAAGCGGATGCCATAGAAGCCCAGCATGAGTTCATAGGACTCGACCAATCTCTTTTTAGCATCCTCGCTCTTCTTGAAGGCCTGGTGGACAAAGTACAGTGGAGGTGAAAGGATGAAAACTACATCTGGGCACACATGTAATAACAGCGTATTAGTTTAGAGGAGAATGTGCATATTACATTGCTTATAATATGCACATTCACTTGTTCTTAACAATACCTAGGAAATGTATGGAATAGGGCTGCAACAAACAATTTATTTCTTATTTCCACAATCTATCATTTCTATAATTTAAGCATTTGAAGAAGATTTGTTTTTATATCACGTAAAAAATTCTGATCTCAGCTTCATAAGTGTGAATATTTTCTTTAGTTTATGTGACAGAAAGTCGAATGCTGTTGAGGTGAGGCATTTACAGACCTTATCTTGGCCTCTGTGAAACTCTGCGACTTTCACCATTTTTGGGTAATTTTATAACCCAAACAACTAATCCATTAATTGAGAAAGTAATGGACAGATTCATCCTTAAAAAGTTACCCCTAAAATAGTTATTTCATTAGTCTGTTGTAGCCAATTAATCGATTAGTTGCTGCATCTGTAGTGGCTTATTACACGGTGCCAAGCTTGGGTCGGGCTGGCTGGGGTCAGCCTCGGCTGCCAGAGGACGCTCAGCGCTGCTCAACGATGCGGGAGAAATTGCAAGTCACTGTTGACAACCAAATTCTGCACAATTAAGTCTCCGGTCGAGTTTGTTTCAAGTCTGGCTTCCTGTTAAACACTTACCTCAATTTCCTTTTTGGTGAGTTCTGAAGCCATGTAATTAACCCCCGGCTCCCGGAGTGGAAACAGCCTTACAGTGACAGGGGATTGGGCAGAAAAACAACACGAAACCAATTAGAATCTAATGAAACTATAATCTCATTGAATGAAGATGATGCTGGCGTTTCCCGCAACACGTTGTAACCCCAAGACAAACTGTACTTTCAGTGTGTCATCGCTTTAACTCCCCACAAACAATTACGAAGCCAATATCAATCCTTACTGTACTGTTACTGTTACTGTAGAGAAATCAGTGGAGGTTACAAGGAACTAAATTATTGTTTCTCCTTGTGTGAGATCTGTAATAAATAATGGCTGAGAACTGAACGCTGTGAAAACATGCATGGAAATCTGAAAGTCTGAACTTGGCAAGTTGGAAAGAAAAGGACTAAAATGTGGAGATCAGTTCATCGTTTAATTTTCATCAAACTAGTAACAGGTCGGTGAAATCCTTTGAACACTCTGCAGCCTACACGTCGAAGTGGCCTTGGGCAGGATACTGAGGTAACCCCAGACACTGCCCCTGATGCTGATTCATCAGTGAGAAGCCACATCAGGTAGAAGTGTCTGCTACATGTCTACACAAATGTACGAGAAGATGGGTTCAATCGATGACTGGGGATTTCCCTATGAATCCCATTACATAAACACTTTAAACAGAGTCCAGAAAGACGCATGTTTGGGCTGAGAAGAGACTCTAAATGCCCCGATGTGTGACTGTGTCTGATTGTCAGCATTGTGTGTGTGTGTGTGTGTGCGTATGTGTGTGGGTGAGATCTGGACTGGAC
Source organism: Karalla daura (assembly GCA_029224185.1). Taxonomy (NCBI): domain Eukaryota; kingdom Metazoa; phylum Chordata; class Actinopteri; order Chaetodontiformes; family Leiognathidae; genus Karalla; species Karalla daura. The sequence continues at coordinate 10,451,082 of CM055193.1, read as the reverse complement.
CAGGGACATACGCAGGGTGTATTCCCTGCCTTCGCTCTACAGTATGCGTGCTGGAGATGACACCTTCAAGACACAAATCATCCAGATGACAAAAAAACAAACAACACACACCATGAATTATACATACCACTGGATGTACGAGTGGACTCTCTCCAGTCTCTTGTAGTCATTTTTCCATTCCTTGAGGAACGACTCAATGTAGACATCTGTGCCAAACCATACAGAGAGCACCTGCGTGTCACCATTCACGTTCTCAGACACTTTTAGCATCACTTGACAGCATTTTGACATATCTTTACCATCGGGAGCAGACGGAAACTTATTGAGATAAAACTGCAAATTGTTCATTTTATCCTCCGAGCACTCGTCATCTGTAAGATTCTGCAAAACACCAAACACACAGGACATTTTTAACCCTTCAGTCGCTTCAAACAAGATGCATATGATAAATGACCCATGGATCCTGTCACTCACTGGGTATCCCCTCCTGTAGTTCTGCATGTCCTTTGCCGCCCTCATGTTCCTGGGAGCATGATGCCACTGCAAATACAAGCGAGATTAGGCTGTTTGCACCTTAATAACACTGATCTATTAAACCTCAACTATGCCGTGCCAAGCTATTATCGTTACCATACATGATGACCCAGATTGTAGCTTCCAGTGACAGCAGAGAGCTGCACAAGTTAACATCTGGAAGGCCAAGCTAACCCATTCCCCACTTCCAACACTCATCTGGCGTTCAGTCATCACTCGTATTTATCCTTATGAAGCAAAAACTATGCCGTATAAACACGTTAAGCTGCCAGTCATGCACATTCAAACATCTTGTTACACCCCCTTGAAAAAAATGAGCTAGGCAACTAGCTAGGCTAGTTAGCATTGCAGCACAGCACACCACAACATCAGCAAGCGATGCAGTGAGTTTTACTTTCACATCAAGAGGTGGTTATTTAATAACATTTACGAACTGGGTAAGTGATAATAAAAGCACATATAATTACTAGAGTCCATGCGGATTTGTTTTTGTCTTGACATGACCGTCGGGTCTGGCTCTCTCCGGCCGGGTCGTCTCCGTCACTCTCTGTGTCCCAGGTCGAGTCGTACTCACACACACAGTCGTCCTCCATTGTTGTTAAAAAGAAACAAAGCGGCGTGCGACCAACTAAAAGCTAAAATAAATGTGAAACCCGGTTTCGGCACCGATAAACGGACACGAATCGAGTCAGACCTGCATGTTCAGGTTACTCGGGGACGCCCTGACCATCCAGTCTACCATCGTCAGACAAGCTGCAGAACTCCTGCCGCCTTCACGGACTCATACAGAAAGTAGGATTTATCGCCACTCAGCTCACTGTACGCATCCATCAATTTCATATCAAAACTAGTAAGACGACATTAAAAACTATTCTTGTTCATCGGTAAAAATAAATATACGAGAGTAGCACCGTCGTTTCCGTTTGTGTCGAATAAGGCACGCTGGGGAGGTTTTTTATAATGCGACATATATTAGATAAATTAAATTTCCGATATTTTTGAAGGCTGCAAACGTACTGAGTTGGTTGATGGCGTTAAAAACGGCAAACCAGCTGTCATGAGTCAGGCAGCTTATCTTAGATCCTGGAAAACGCTTTCTCTTTCACACTTATATAACTAAAACAGGCATACCATGAAAGACTGTATGTTAAGCAATGAATTAAAACAGATAATAATGTTAAATATAATGAGTATTGGATTTTATTAAGAAGGAGGCAGTGTAATGGAGCAACACAAGATAATTTAAAAACATTAGAAACAGTATTATAGTCTCATGTGTTTGCGCATCTCATCTCTTACATTTACTATTCATTATTCATCATGAATCAAAGGTTGCATGTCAGCGTAAACATGCACCACTATTCAAATCACAATCGATTGTTATTACAGCAAAACTCCACGCACACACACATATTTACACATACAGCTGTGATACTATCAGTAGATTCAGAGATGCTGTTTGAACCTATGATACACTAATTTAAAACACTATCACGGATGAGGGTTAAGGTTAGGGTTGCCTCACAGCAAAACAGTCCTGGGGTCAACCCCAGGTCATACCAAGGGCCTTTCTGTGTCGAGTTTGTATGTGGGTTTTGACCATGTGCTCTGCTTTCCTCCACAGTTCAAAATCGTGCATGTTTAAGTTGACTGGAGACCTGTAAAATGCCTATAAGTGTGAGTGTGGGAGTGAATGGTGCATGAATGCTCTATGTGCACTGGAATAGGCTCCAGTACATCCCTGTCTTACTTTTCAGGTCCAAAACAGGTAAGATAATGGAAGAACTACAAAACTAAAGATAAAAGCCATAAATTATACATACCACTAAATGTACTATACGAGTGAACTCTTTTCCTTTTGTTGTCAGTTTGTATTCCTTAATCAATGATTCAGTGTAGACATCTGTGCCAAATGATAGAGAGCTAGGGTTTGCAATTCTGGGCTACAGTCAGGGGTTAGATTTAGGGATAGGCTGTTAAATAGGATATTAAGATACTTTAATAAAAAAAAGATTAAGGGATATGCACAAGACAGATTGTGAAAATGCATACATGCAATGCAAAAATGTCAGCAAATAGAGATAGGTAGAGATAGATAGGGTCTCTCTGTCTAGTGGCTCTGCTACATCCCCTGTATCCTAATTCTGCAAAATTCAGATTTTCGACTTGTCTCTCTCTCACACACATCTGATTATTTGTGGACTTGTACAGCATCCTCCCCTGGACCTGCCAATATGCCTGAAGCTGTAACTTGTTTCTGCTCTGCTCAGCTTTCCAATCAATTCTTTTACTATTTCATGAGACAAAATGAAGCCACATTAATGTTTGCTTTTTCTGCATGAAAAATTCACCAAAAGATCATTTATCAAAACAGTTGGCTGCAAGATTTTCTGTGGTTCAATCAGTCGATTAATCAGCTAATCATTTCAGCTCCATTTCAGATTTGCTCGAGGGCTGGAATAATAAAGAAAACAGATGTAAAATTCATTAAAAGATAATACCCCAATTAAGCCAAAAATAATGAATGTGGTCTGTTTTTGTTGATACTGGTCAAAAAAGCCAACGTGCAGATATGAGCCTCACTCGAAAAGAGGTCATGCGCAATTTGCACTCTGCAAACAACAGTGACATCAAGGGTGATTGCACATCTTCAAAGCACATTGTCCATCTGATCTCACGCCATTAACATCGAAGGCAGCAGTTTCTATGATGCTACTTTTAGAAACACTGCTGCAGTTCAGACACAAGCTCAGAGTTCAAACGCTTTCCATTTCACCCAGCAGTCCAGTGCGAGTTCACATTAGAAGTGTCTTACATCTGCATAATATCTCATGCAGCGTTACTGTATCATAATTGGATTCAGTTTTCATACTAAAAGAACCAGCGGCATGAATGAGTCAAAGATATGGACATATAATTGGACCATGAGAGCCATCTTTTTAATATTTGGTCCGATACATTTATACACAGAAGTATTTCATTATTAGGAGATATAAATAGAATTGTGTATTATTATCACAGGGTATTGAGTGTTGAATGGCCGCTGGTATGGGTTTCTATTTTTGGTTTTAGTTACTGTGGAAACCAGCGAGCTCTGCAGGCATCCAGTATTTGCTGTTGCTATTTAGTGCCTCTGCTTTATGAAATGGATTCCCTATTGCCTTGTTCTCAGTGCAATTCGGTGCAGATAGAAAATCGTGTCTAGATCCATATTGAGAGATTACATTAAGTGTGTTAGCTCAGCCTGACTGTTCCTGTGGAGGGGTTTTGCAGCACTGTAACTCCCCTTTACATCTGATTTTCCTGCTTCCTATAGTTCATCCCAGCTGCGTCCTGATGTGTGGAGCAAGGGTCACCTGAGGGAAATTCACTCCCACGGCTGTGTTGTATCAGCTACCCTGAATGATAATTATCACATCTTAAGAGTAAAAGAAAGTTGTTACTTTTGGAAATACTACTTCTGTCTAATGGAGCTATAAAAGCAATGCTGTAATGGAAAAAAAAGGCTGTTAAGAGTAATGGCCTTGCATTTATAATCTTTACAGTGCATGTAATCATTACTAGGAAAATGTTCCGCGGCAAGTAAGGTTTATCTGTATAGCACCATCCCTACGCAAGGCAATAGGCAGTAATAGTGATAGTAATTGGTGCAGTAGTCACGGTAGTTGCATTGGTAGTGGCAGTAGTGGTAGTAATGGTGCAGTCGTAGTAGTGGCTGTAGTAGGAGTAGTGTTAATGGTAGTAGTAGTAGTAGTAGTAGTAATGGTAGTAGTAGTAGTAGTAGTAGTAGTAGTAATGGTAGTGGTAGAGGTAATAGTGTAACAATAATTGGTTCTGACATCTGAAGAGAAGTAGTAGTAGTAGTAGTGGAAAGTAGAGTAATGGAAATGCTCATTTAAGATTGGCCCCATATATCACAGATTATATATATATATATATATATATATATATAATACTAGAGTAAAATATACAAGCTGCTACATCTCTCACACTTTTCTTTTTTCCTCCACATATTAACTATTTCTGAGCTGTGAACTCTGTCCACACAGCATCCCTGATTAGCAGCCTTCTCGCCAGAAGAAATGTAATGTTTTATTATTTAAAGCATTGTTACTCTATTCATAGCTCACAAAGGGGAACAAATGCAAAGGGGAGCCCCGGGGCTTTCCTTCCTTCACAAAGAATGAGAGCAATAGCAGACAATGACATAGCAGCTCTGATGAACTCTTGGAGGCTCGGATATTACCACATGTTACACATTTGTCTGCTCTCCCTCTCATGCAGCACAGTAGACAGGCCTCTAGCTGTTTCCACCAAAGCACCAAATATAACTCAGCCAGTCTGTCAGTGACAGTACCGAGGGGATAATCCCTCCTCTTGCTCGTCTAGCATGGTGCTGTCTTACCTGGTACATTCATTTCTACTATAAATGATGATGACTAGTATTCTGTTCCGACAGGTAAAACATTTTTAGAAATCCTCTTCTCGCTTTTTTCATGATAATACTCAAGATATTAAATTTGCAGGAATCCAGAGTATTTAGAATTCAGCGATCTGTTTATCTAATCTAAATCTAAAATGCCTGTTACTATGATCCATGTTATAGCTGCTTTGAGTATTTAATAATTTAAAGGCATTAAATTGTATTTTACGTGTATCCTTTTTGAATGTTTTGTAGACTATTGTAATTTTTTTTCTTTAGTATATGATAAGTTTAGGGTTAGAAAATAAGATAAAAACCCCCACAATTAAATTCACATCCATCCATATCTATATGTCTATAGGTCCTGGTCTATGATTCTGTCATAGCTGCAGTTTCCACTTTCCATTTTGAAAGTTTTCATACTAAGCTTTCATTATAAAGCAGCTTAATTTTTATGAGCCCTCCTCCAGGATTTTGCCAGATTGGTATTTCTTTTTTCTTTTTTTTTGTCTTGCAGAATCGGCAGATGGATTTTATTTAGAAGAAAAATACACCTCCAGGCACAAGGTCTTCTTTTCTCTATGTGACGCCATGTGCATCTCTAAAACTGTGTCGAACCATCTGCATATTCTCAGCATTGCCATACACACACACACACACACACACACACTGAGCAAGTCTTTTTGATTTCATGCCAGATGAAAAAAGCACAATGATTTTTGTGGACATGGGCTTAAGGTTACACAACAGAATTAAGAAATAAAATAATGGATTCTTTATTGTAATGAGAAGAAGGAAAAAAGTGGAAAATTACCTACCCATCTATTATCTTATCACTCCCACAGTCACACTTAGGGGTAATTTAGAGTCTCCAATCTGTCTAAACATGAATGTTCTTGGACTGTGGGAGGAAACCTGAGGATAACCTGAGAATATCACAGGTTCTTTTGCAAACTCTACAGCTGCCAAACAGCAACCCTGATACTACTACTACTGCTAAAACTACTACTAGCACTAATACTGATGTATCCTTGAGACAGGATTTGATATCAAAAAAATAAATTTTAGTATGTGTTTTCATCCTCTTTTTTTATTTGATTTCATCGGCCTGTGTAAATGACTTGTTAATATGTGTGTGATAATGAAACGAAATCACAGAGAGGAGAAACCAAAAACAAATCAGTGAAGCATCTCTTGGAGTCCAAATACTCATCTTGAAGCAGGGGCCCCAGTGGGGATTGAAGGGCCTTCTTCTCACTTTGTTCCAGGTCCTCAGGCTTTGAAACGGACGCGAGTACAAGCTGTGTGGATTGATGAGTGGCTGTTAGGGCTTCAGGTTCCCCTCTTATCATCGGAGATGTAATTGATTTATGGAAGAGCTGGTTTGAATCACAACAGGGATGTAAGTGTGCTGATTTAGCCACTTAACGCAGGAACAGGGCCGGCGAGAGCAGGTTGCTCTGTTTGAGGGGGGAACAAAAGATCACACAGTAATCCACCTGCAGTCGCCAAGCCCTGCTCCTAATACCTGCTGCGGCACACGGAGGCCGTTTCCACTGGTTTCACCTGACACGAGCGTGTGAGCCGCTTTCTTTCTTCCTCCGCAGATACAAATCCATATGCACGATGAACTGGTTTTGATGCCGTGTCAACGTAATTCACTGCACCAGCGCCCCCCCCCCACACCCCGCCTACCCTTCCCCGCCCCCTCCCCTGGATCATTTTACTTAACATATTAGCTTCAACCTCCCTGACAGTCCAAGTCTGAGCTGCCGGTGTAGGTAACCATGGCAACCGGCATCACCTACAGTAGGTTTCCAGAAGAATCGAGTGTTCAAGTGTTGTTTATTTGGCCATTGTATGTGCATGCACACACACACACACACACACACACACACACACACACACACACACACACACACACACACACACACACACACACACAGTCTACAACTACATTACTGTTTGGAACTGTTAACTCCTGCCAAAAAAAAAAGGGAAAACACTTCCAAACATTCTTATCTACTGCTTTTCCAAAAGCATTTTCAGTGCACTCAGATTTATATCTTAATATGCATTGGCAGAATTTATTTTCATTCCTCTGCCTTGATTTAAAACATTCATCTTTGATTGGATAACTTGTTCACTGGAGCCATTCTAGCAACTACCTTCTTGTTTTAGAGCTGTGAAAGCATAATAATTTACATGGCAGGACAATCTTGAAGAAAAAAAACGTCTGTCTTGCCTGAAGTTCAATCATCATTACGAACACATTTCTTCATTATTTAGACTAGAGTTTATGAATTTATTAAACAATTGCTCACGCAGACATGAGATTTCATTTGTTAAATCTACCAGAATCTATTTGATTTATTTGTAGTGTAACCAAAACCATCATTTTGTACTCATCGACATTCAAGCGCCAACTATCTAATAAACTATTATCCAATAAAATATAATCATTTTTAAACATCTATCCCTAAAGCTAGAGAACATAACTTGAAGCAGAAATGCCTCTGAAGCTCTTTCACAATCCTGTTCATGGTAATACAGTCAGTTTCTTCACAAATCTGGCACCCTTTCGGGTGTATCTGGCAAACCACATATGGCCACCTTGCCTGCCACTCACATGAGTTTGGTTTTTTTTTGCAATAACACCTGAGTTTAGCAACTTCCTTCTGAAGTGATGCAGCTATGGAGCATGTACTATACATATCCAGCCTGATATGTTCGAGCCACGATCAGAGGAGGAATTACATATTGAGGAATAACCTGGAGCACATATACTGACATCCATCCATCCTCCATCATAATCTTACCCACCTCATTGCCTAATGGTGTTGCAGTGGTCTGCTTGTGCCTACAAGGTACCCACAGGGTGAGGGCAGGGAATACATCAATCATCAGTCCATCAAAGGACACAATCACATATACTCACTCATACTTAGTGTAATTTAGAATCACCCATCTACCTTAACCGGATTTTTATGTTAGGGAAAGTGGAATACCCAGCGAAAAACAACTACACGCACACAGGTGAGACAAACTACACAAAGAAAAGACCTGACATCCTCCCCACTGCTCCACCGTGTCACTTGTTCGTCTTATGAGGAACTTGACCATCATTCACTTGCATACCTGAACACAAGCGGGTATATGCAGATTACTTTCAGGACATGATGATGTTTTTAGAACTGCTGTTCATCTTTGGTGTAGAACAGACAGTTACTGTTGAACAAAGCCGAGGTAAGCCGAGGAGTGTTGGTTTTTTCTCCTCATTCTAGGTCTCCTTTAAGTCCAGCTGAGCTGTGGGAGCTGCTGTCCATGGTGCTGAACCCCCCTCCCTCATGTCAGGATGGTATCTACCACTGGAGTCAGGACTTCACTTGTTGCACGCAGCTGTGATCAGAATGACGAACACTGATGCTGGAGCTTACTATGTGTCTCCAACATAAATTACACGACACACACTCCTTTCTATTTTTTCTTCTCGTTTTTTTTTTTTTTAATTGGTGACTTCCTCTGCGCATGAGCGGAGCGGATCTTGGGGGCACTTGCCGAAACATTTGTTGTTGCGTGCATCGCTGCGCACATTTTGATGAATTCTTCTTTTTTTTGTCTTTTTGCACAAACAAAGAAATCCAAACCTGGCAACGCAGAAAGACTGGCTTCATCACATCACACCACACACGCTCCCTGCCCACCACCTGCAACAGGCTGCAACACCGATGTGGAGTCCACGCTGAGGAGCAGACACCACCTGTAAGTGTGCCCACTTTCCACGCCGAGGAGGATGAAGAAGCAAAACGTGAGGACGCTGTCTCTGATCCTCTGCATGTTCTCCTACCTGCTGGTCGGCGCTGCGGTGTTTGACGCGCTGGAGTCGGAGTCGGAGAGCTCCCGCAGGCGCATCCTGGAGCAGAAGCGCAGCGAGATGAAGAAGAAGTACCGCTTCTCCGAGGACGACTACCGCGAAATCGAGCGAGTGGTGCTGCAGGCTGAGCCCCATCGAGCCGGGAGGCAGTGGAAATTTGCAGGCTCCTTTTACTTTGCCATCACAGTCATCACCACCATTGGTAAGTTAAAAGATGATGCATGCGCCCAAGCTGTATTTTACTCCTTGTTTAAAAAAAAGGAAAAAAAAGAAAAAAAAAGAAATGTCTTTTGCTACAGTGTGCGTCACAGTCTGCTCTCATTTTCCATCCCTCTGCATTAAGGTTATGGACACGCAGCTCCAGGCACAGATGCGGGGAAGGTCTTCTGCATGTTCTACGCTGTGCTGGGCATCCCTCTCACCCTGGTCATGTTCCAGAGCTTAGGAGAACGGATGAACACGTTTGTCCGCTACCTCCTACACAAAACCAAGCAGTGCCTGGGTTTCAGACGTGCCGAGGTGTCCATGGAGAACATGGTCCTGGTGGGCTTCCTGTCCTGCATCGGAATGCTGTGCATCGGGGCCGCGGCCTTCTCCCACTTCGAGGGATGGAGCTTCTTCCATGCCTACTACTACTGCTTCATCACACTCACCACCATCGGCTTCGGGGACTTTGTGGCCCTGCAGAAGAAGGAGGACCTCCAGGAGAAGACGCCCTATGTGGCCTTCAGCTTCATGTACATCCTGGTGGGGCTGACGGTCATCGGGGCATTCCTGAACCTGGTGGTACTGCGCTTCCTCACCATGAACACTGAGGACGAGAGGAGGGACGCTCAGGAGAGAGCATCCCTGAAGAGGGACAGGAGCCTTCTGGAGGGGTCTCTGGGACTGCACGTGGTGGGGGACCAGGCCAGAGACGGTCGTAGGGAGAGGAGCAGGAACCACGAGGTGCACAGCCACAGCCACAGCAACCTCTTCCTGCCCATAGAGGAGGGGACGAGCCGCACCAACCTCATCGCCTCACCGGCAGAGGATCAGGAGACCCAGAGGAGCCCCTGCAGACACAGGCTGCACCTGCAGATTAAGACGGGCAGACGTAGGCCAGAGTCCAGCCTCAGCTCCCTCTGCTCCTGCGTCTGCTACCGCCTGGGAAATTGTGATAGTCCCCTCATGTCCCGCAACAGCGAACACCACGGCTGCCATCTCAATTCCGTCTACTACAACTCAGTGTCCTACAGGATCCAGGGCTGCTCGCCCACTTCCAGGGACAACACCGGACAGTCGTCCCCGGGAAGCACGCCCTCGCCCGGGCACAGCTTCCGGGAGTTCCCCCGCTCCAGAAGGAAGTCGGTGTAGAGAGCACGATGGTGGAGGAGGGTGTTTGTGCAGAGTGTAAAGCAGTATTTTTGAAGAGACTGAATTTGTGTTACACCTCTTTTGTGCACGTTAGAAGACACTGGCTGTTTGCGCAATCACCCACTCATTCACTGCTCCCCACTCACTATCTGGGGAATTCTGTACAGAGGCTAACATCACGACTGTCACATAAACAAAACGTGCCAAACTGATGACAAAAGAATACAAAAGTGCATTTCTGTAATAAATCCATTCGATGCTTATTTTCAGGCATTGATAAAGTTCTCTTGTAACATTGATTTCATTCATGTCTCTGCCTGATTGCAATGTGTGTCATTGGTTGTACACAGATACTATGAGTCCTCTTCATAGGATATAATAATTCTCACTATTCATTCAGACAACACTGCAAAATGGCTTGAGCGAGTGATTCCGGACGCAGCCACTTATTCTGTAAAACTGATAAGTTGTCTGTCGTGGCTGTTGAAGATAATTTCATTTCTTGAGCGAGGATGAGATTTCTGATCCTCTCTTGTTTCTTCCCCCATGACATTATTTATGTTTGTGATTTTGCAGTTTTCCCTGCATGTAAGCCAAAGTGCAGTGCATGCTCCAGAGAATGTATAGCACACAGTGTGAATGCATGAGTGCTATGTGAAGATGTAAAACGCTTGGGGATTTACAGTTTTAAGTCTTTTTTTAAATTTTGTTTTGGACATAGTGCTCATCAATGACTTTATATCTGTCTAGTGATTGTACGTGGACGATCCTCTTTTTCGACTCTGCTCCTGCTTTCGACGGAAACAAACTTTTTCATGCCATAACTAGAAGATGTCATTACACTTTTCTATTGAAAAAAGCCTTAAAGAACTTTGACCAAGCACAGGAGGCTTCTTAGCTCAGAGACTTTAATAAATCCTTTTATTACTTATACTTTTTTGTGTGTGTGTGTGCATTGTTCAGCATTAATGCACTCTAATATGAAGAGATTATGACTGTACACGAGTGAAATGGATGTAGCACATAACAGATATGTAGCAGGTTATACGTTTTCTTCTCGCCGTCCTGGAAGGGTCAAATCCAGCCAGGAGGTATTGTTTCCTTGTAGACTTGGTTTGTAGTCAGATTTTGATGTGAATCTATGACAGTATTGTTTTATTAAACCAAAGGAAATCATCTTTGAACGTGCAAGTGTTTTTATTTAAACAAAGTTTGTCTTAAAGTTTGTTTACCTTTACTGATTCGCACCTCAGAACACTGGTGGTTGTAGATCTTGACCTATACGGACCTTACAAATATATTTTTGACATCTAGATGTCACGTCACCTCAGACGTAACTAACTCAGTGTTGCAATGTTAAAATTAACATCAATTACATTAATATTACAATGGTTTAACTATTTAACCATTTAATTTTAGCCTTCTTTGAAACCGAGTGTCTGGCACCCTTGATTAAAAGAATAGTGAGTGTGAAAACATATCAGAGAACATTAGCAGTCGATATTGTACTTAAGTTATGTGTATTTTTGTGTAGTGCTATTTTCTTACCACCACAATTTAGATGTAATTGTTTTTAAATACTAAACACATAAACTATGTGATTGTCACCAATAACTGTTTTCACTTTTGATACATTTCATACATACGCACTAAAATATGACATTTCCTTCATATACTTTATGTATATGGACGTATTTGCACAGCAAAGTATTGCTACTTGAGTGAAGGATCTGAATGTCCCTCTCCCAGGCCCTCCTGTCCTTCTGAGCTATGGGGTAAATAATAACATAGCCATAAACAACGAAAAGAAAATACCTCCATTCTCGAGTGCAGCACCCAATATTTCAGGCCATTAAACACCATAACTACATTACTGTCACAAGATAAAATCACGTCATGTGTCATAATGTCTCCTCACTGCCTCCGTTTGCTATTTTTGCAACCTGCCTTCAGACAGGAATAAAGAAGAGAAATCATGAAGTCTCTCCATAAGTGTCCCCGAGCATACATTTCAAGCCATCTGTTGATCTGCTGGAGTAGAAGGGTGCTTTACATATAAATGTAAAACTGATTGGGCAATAAAATCTAAAATGGTGATTGGTTATGAAATGCCATCTGCTGTGGCAGCTCGCGGGTAAAAGCGACGAGTTTAGTCTATTTCCTTGACAAAAGTACCATGCCTCAACGCTGGTCCTTTCTTTTGTGGGTGCAACAGGTCACTGGTTTGAGAAAGGCTTTGTCCACTCTCAGGTGTGGAGGATTTTCACCCATCTGCATGATCTCACGCGACACAGGAGAATTAAGATACAATAACTTTGGCAATGAGGCCCCCTACAGGCAGCAACACGAAATAAAGTTCTGACTGGTCATCAAAACGCATGCGGATGCTGCAGCCACTAGAGGGCAGTATGTGTTCACAGTTTGATTCACTTCAGACCGCTGGAGAGCATGCATCGGGAATTATAGGAAACACTCAGCGTCATTGCTAACTTCTTCTTTTTTGTGCTTGGAGAAATTGTATTTTTGGCTGCGACACTTGATGAGCTGGTTGAGCTGTTGACATTGGAGGTCCACAAGAGGTTAAACCTGGGATTTTTCTGGCAATTAGAGTCTCTTAATCTCGTTTCATGTTGATAACTGACAAATTGTCAAACGGCATATAGGCCTCTGTGTTGCCTCTTTCCACATGTCTTATTTATATACTTCCCAATATCACAAACCCATATTAGCCTCAGGGGCTGTGACAATCTGTGCAGCAAACAGCACTCAACTCAACTGTGATTCGCAAAAGAAAAACTTTCCAAAACATCTTCAAAGAAAGCAAACAGCGAAAATAGACAGTTTGGAAAATTAGGCTGAATGAACGAAAAACAAACAAAATAAACAACAACAATAAAAGAACAGGATAGAGAAATGCATGTGAGGCAAAGCTCACATTTCATGGTTTAATGAGAAAATACTGGTCACATGTAGAGTTTGGTCATATAGTCACCATTTTGACATGTCATTTACCATATCTGGTAAGATAATGGTGCTGGTGAGGACAAGCTTTGCTCCTGATGGGATCTGTGTTGGATATCGATAATCATAGCAAGACTTGGTGTCTTTATGATCAATCCATCAGGTATCGATCTGATGTGTTCTACTAAATTGAACCCTGTATCTCCCATGACATGAAGTCATATAATTGGTCAGCACAGAGCCACAACCTTTAAACTGTCAGGTATCACTGTTTCACAGAGTGAGTCACAGGAAATTACACAGAGGCTGAATGTTTTGAATGATTTCTTTAAGAGCACAGCCTCTCTGTGTACTCGCATTATACATGCACCCTTTGCTCATTGATCGTCCTTGTTGCCATAATTTCATAGGCCAATCGATATCTGTCAAATCAACATTTATGGCTATCATTTCTAATACAAGTTAGGCTGCATTATTTGTACTGAATACATCGATTCAAATCTTAATTTTCCGGGAACTGATTGTCAAACAAACATAAAAAAAGAAAAGTTTTGGCTCAAAACCAGCACACAATTAGTTTACGTTGATGAATTACGGCGGAGAGGTCCAAACTTCTAAAAAACAGATGCTGAAACAATCTATTACATGACATGGCATCAATTTGCATGTCCTTTTCCCATGACATCAGTAAAGCATAATTGGTATATTATAACCCTGCCTCTCTTTAAATCTTGTCCTTAATTCATGTTTTTGTCTCCAAAGGATTCATCCTGGCTGAAGGGCAGTGACGCAGAGAGATGCGATTGTCCCTCTCCTCATACATTAGAGTAACATAAAGCCAAGAAATTTCCCTCTGGTGACACAAGAGTCCCTTCATCTTATGTAGTCATTTTATTATCCGTCCAATTTTAGGTTTTGCGAGGGATGTGGACATGGATCAAAGCAAGGTGCTACAGTACGTCTTCCCACTAAAATGAATGATCTTGAAAGGATAATCAAATAGAGACTCATCAAAATGGGAGCGGGCGCTTGCAGTCTGTGCAGAGATAATTATGCTCTCGCAAATGAAAACCAAATCTTTATTGCCATCGCTCAACAAACTCCTGTCTGATGTCTTTATTGTGAGATATGACACTGACGTCTGTGAACGTGTGCTGCATTTAACCCAGGGCTGTTTTTTATGCACCAGACTGCAAACAGCCACTTAGAAGTTTTTTTTTATGTGCCTTAAAAAAGAGGTAATATCAGTCAGCAATGGCTGCAGTGCACCATCTGAGCATATTTGGACGGACTGTCAAAATGATAACACGATGAATATGAATAAGTGTGTCGATGAGGCTAGCAGAAATAGCTGTAAATCTTCGTTCCTTTGAATGTTTACACCACTTATCTAAATTAAACTGTAACTTAGGCACCCTTTGAGCACCTCCTGCGCTCAACGGCAGTGCAAGCAATACCAGTGCAGGGGCGTTCAGATAAAATGTACACAACACATATAACAACAACAAAAGTATCTGCTTAAAAAGTGTGAAGTGTGGAGAGTGCTTCTGATAGGTAGATGACTGCTTTACTTGGTCACTTTGGAGGTGATTGAATGAACTCTAGGCTAAATTTGACCTTCACCCGATCAGATCAACAGGTTATATATTAAGTGGCAAGAATGCAAAACCCTTGCAGAAAATGTTTTGGAGCAAGTACAAAATCTTTAAAAGCTGTCCTGATATGACTCATTCCATAGACTGAAGTCTTCAGGAGCCACTAACAGCCAGGAGGTCGTGACCTTTACTGGCACGCCTCTGCCTGCCAGTAATACTCAGAGGAAGCTGACTGATCCTGACCGGTCTTTTGGTTTGGCTTCGAGTACACAATCTAAAGCCAGGCAAGATGGAACCTTGTCGAGGTGCCAAGTTGATTTTGAGCGATCTTATGATCTCACAAATCCAGCCGCCTCTCAAGGTAAACATTCATCAGGCGTGCAAACAGCAGAAATACAGCTGCTATTTGTTTTCTCTGCTATAGCCTTCCCTGCAACTTTGCCATTTTTATATTCCAGAGAGGTGCTAAATTCTTTTTTGTGTATGTTTTCAACTCTTAAATTGCCCTTGAGTTGTGAGTGTGAGAGTGAATAGTGTGTGTGTATGTGTGTGTGTGTGTGTGTCCAGGGTGTATTCTCTGCCCTATTAGTGCTTTGCCCCTGCGGCCGTTTAGGTACAAAACAGGGGGAAAACAATGAATGAATGAAAGATTTGAAGGATTGTGCGGAAATAATGAGGGTATAAAAGTGTGCACAATAACACAAAGCTCATTCCGCCTCCCACAACTGTGTTGTTTTCGTTTTATGTCTTTGAGAGATAGATAAATTGTTAGCATTGCTCAGCCTCACAGTCTGGCCTCCAGCTGCAGCTGCTGCCTCATCTGTTGATTTAAGACGTGATCGTAGCACAACACAGAGAGATCTGACTGGCAGGTCTTTCTCTATAGCCTCCCTGAGGTTTATGTTTCATAGGTGTTTTTTTAACTTCTTTATTACTCAATAAACAAGATGCATTTGTAAATCAGACGGAGAAGACTTGTTAATGAGCTCTGGGGCTTACGGGGTCTGAGATAAATTTTCTGATCACTTGCTTGACTTCGAGGTCGCTTCTGCACTCTGACTCGGCTCTGAGCAAAAGAGGCAGAGCAAAAGAGAAGAAGATGTGATGTAACACAGCAAAGGATACTTCAAACTCCTAAAATAATGTCTTGAAGAGTATAATTTTGGGCCAACGCTCTGCTCTCTCTCCCTTTTTAATTTTTTTTTTTTCAGTCTTTCCCCTGGCGATGGAAATTACAATGATCTCCCGCTGAAAACATCTTATTATTCTCGCGGTGAGTCAGACGAACTTGACGGCCGGATAACTCATGCAGAGCTGGTGGCCGCCGCTTGGAGGCAGTGGCGCGTTGGATGGCACCGCCGAATGCTCCAGGAACATGTTTGCCCAGCTGCAGCTTGTTTCCTACCATTACCACCGGTGAACTCCCCACCTCCCCATCCTCTTTACTACTGCCACGACTGATCTGAGCATGAGATGGAGCTACGGCGATGATGAATAACAATGAGGATCTTTCTGAACACACACACACACACACACACACACACACACACACACACACACACACACGCACGCACCAAAGAGGAGGCCAATATCAATAGGAGAATTTTATGTGCCACGTCTTTCATCATCCATTTCAGCACAAATGTTGACAGAGTGAACGCCGTCGCCCCGGCTGAAACGACACAATAATTAAACACTTACTTCGAACTGATATGTGGGCAAATAAATTGGACACACCGGCGCACACACACGCACACACGCGCACACACAAAAGGGACAAAATAATCGCATTCATTCTGCTGAATTCTCAGCAGGAAAGTCATTAATGGTTTCAAATGAGGACGAGCTGCCACCGATACAACTGATCTGTGTGCGAAATGGAATTAGGTGGCTGAGGATGACAAGTGGAATCTTTTATAGCCAATACTCATTGCTCATCGTGCCAGTGTAAATGATGCGTTTTTGTCGACTGTTTGGTGGTTAACAAATGACACTGCCAGCTCATATTTTCAGCCTCTCATTGACATATAACCAATTTAACTGACATAATCATCTATCTAATCACTGGCGCATCGTTTTCTCCCCTCAGCCGCGGGGAGCATCCACAGGTGAAGAAAGTAGCAAAAGAACGAGGTGTCGCAAACAAAGAGTCATTCATTCAATCTCACCCTACTTTGTTCTTTTTCACGACCAGATGTGAGAAGATAAAAGTGTTCGTCCATTGCATATACAGTAGATGATAACAAATATGAAGGTTTACGAAGGTTTTGTTTTTTGGAGTTCAGAAACTCCACTTGTCTGCTGTTCAATATCCATCCAGTTTAGTCGACCTGAACGTGTAAGTTTTTGGATTGTAGGAGGATACCAGAGTAGCTGGAGAAAAAGACACACACACACACAGACACAGGGAGGACATACAAACTCCAGTCTGACTGGGATTCGTACCAGAAACCTGCTTGATGTGATGGCAGTGTTTCATGCCATGCTTGAAACTTGTTATTGATATTACAAGTCAACATGATAAACCATTAAAAATGTTTTCGTACTGTTTAGTTTAATATGTACTTAAAAGTATTGGAAAATCATATATTGTCTATTAATGGTTTTTACGCAATGTTCTGCACTGTATGAAATCTGGGCGACACGTTTCGGTGATTTCAAACTGTGGTATTTCTAAATACTTATACGTCTGTGCGTGATCAGATACTGCTTCATACAGCAAATATCCCTGTGGTCCCTGTGGTCCCTGTACTGTATGTGTAACAGCCAAACACACACACACACACACACACACATGCACACATACACATACACAGAGGCACATATATCACCAGAACTTCTAAGAATCGATCTTCACTGCTGACGCTCCCAGTCCCAGCGCTTCGTGTTGGTCTCTGAGCAATTAGCCTGCTCGCATTCCAGCGAGTGCACAGCAGATACATGGCTAATCTCACTCCCTCTCCACTTCCTCCCTCTCCTTTATCGATTCTTTTATCTCCCATTAAGCATCTTCCATCTCTTTTTCCTCGGAGTTTGACTGTCTGACACATTTAACTGGAGGTGTGACAGGTTTTACAGCTCTTACACTAATTCCTTTTATTTGCCTGTAAAAGGCCGTTGTTGGGAGGTCAGTAATGGATGCGTGCGCCTGAGCCTGTCAAGTCCTTGTGCGTAGGTATGAATGTGGTGTCTATGTAGGTGTGTGTCACAGTGAGACGTGTCTTTTTTACGATGCGGTTGTAAAAAAAACATAGACATTCATCGCCCAAGAGAGAGAAGTCATTACTGTTTCACAAGCAAAAAGGTTTCTGAAGGGAGATCACAGCTTCATTCGTTCATTTTTCATATTGACCTGCGTGTATGTGTGTATATGTGTACACACATATATATATACACACACACACACACACACACACACACACACACACACACACACATACATATATTTACAGTGTATATAAATCCTGGATATGAAAGTCTAAAGTCTCCCCTCTTCTATCTTTTTGTTCTCGACACATCAGATTGACTTGGACGTTGAACCTAACACCTAGTGCTATTTTGGATTACATCATTTTGTATTTTCCAATGTTTTTGATCCATTACAAAAGAAACGGTGGTGTAGAATGAACAAAAACACCTTACAATCGAATGTACTCTGTTGCAAAAAAAAAAAAAAGACAAAAAAAACAACCAAGATGATAACCGCGGAGATGAAGACAGAGTGGATGGTAATTACACATTTCTCAAAAGACCGTCCTGCCAAGAATCACAACAGCATCAGTTGTTTCAGCTCCAAACCATTCAGACCGCAGAGGCTGCAGAGCTTTGTCTACAACAATTATCCTCCAACTTTAACCAACGATCCGCATTTTTTATTATACCCACCATGACAGGCATCACTTATGTTAAACATAATGTTAATCTCAACCCCGAGAACCATGTTCCTCAAACCATAATCGCATCACTCTGTTGTTTCTCAAAGCTGATGAAGAGGCTTCGAGAGCCGAAGGCAGAGGATGATGATGATGCTGATGAAGATGACAGGAAACCAGGATCAGATAATGCGTCTACGTCTTGTCCAGGCGACAGTTACAAATGCCTGCTGGGAGGGTTTGTTTGACGTCATTAGAGCTAAACGAATTAGTTCAAATGATCATTGAATTGACTGAAAACACATTTGCGATTGTTATAATAATTGATAAAGATTTTCAGGTAATGATGGTTAACGATTTAGAGCTGCCAAATATGAGGATTTTCTCAGTTTTAACTAATAGAAAATTGGATCTTTGGGTTGTTAACTCTTAGTTGGAGGAAGTGAAGTTACCCAAAGGCATCGTTTTACCATTTTGGAGTCACTGGCTGACACAGTTAATGATGGTTAGCAATGTTGCCTCACAGCAGGAAGGTCCCGAGTTCAACTTTTTGGCCCTTCTCTGTGGAGTTTGCATGTTCTCTGAGTTCTCTAGTTTCCTCCCAGAGTTTAAAAAACATGCATGTTTAGGCTAATTGGAGACTCGCTGTGAGTGTAAAAGTAAATTGTGTCTGTCCTGGATGGCGACCCATTCAGAGCGTATCCATACCTTCATCCTATGTGTGATGGAGACAGATAGGTAAGAACATATGGGATGGATAAAAGCGATAGAATTTTTCAGCATTGCAGCAAAGTTTTTCATTGAGCACAACACTGCCGATAACACAGACAAAAACAAAGTGTGTCTCTGTGTTAATGTGTGTAGTAAAACTCCAAAGCGTGCTGTTAAATATCAATTCTTGAAACATTACACATAAGGGCTCAGCCTCAGCCCAGCAGGAATCTTTAGTCTCAATGTAACTTAATGAATTGGAAAGAACTGAAGACGGACGGCATTTAGTTTAAAAACTTCGCACAAAGTAATCAATGCGCCTTGTTTTTTATCTTTTTCAACTCGCAGCCAAAAGACTAATGACACAGTTGCCATCCAGCAGTTGGGTAAACACGAGCGCGGCTCCCTGCCGGCTGCTGCATGCGGTGACCTGGGAAAGAAGGAGCACAGTCGTGCTGACTCGGTGAATCTGAGCACCACAGAGGCTGGCTTGTCACAGTGCCAACCATTCGATTTGTTTAGAGACACAATATGGCCGTCTTGGCTGTGTGCTGAAAAAGACGCCGTGGGAGCCGGTGCTTTGCCAGCCAACTTTCTCTTGTCGCTCTTTGCGTCTTAGTTTTCACTGCGAGACCAAACTCTGCGGGGAGCATTTGAAGAAAGAAATGTGCCGCCATGGAAGATTCAAAGCGCCGATCAAAGACGCGGCGGTCTCTGAAATTATGCAACATTTTGACACTTTCATTGTTTTCCCGCTTGATTTATTGCATTCGGCCCCATAACATATTCATGTTCCTGTTTCTTTTATGTGCCGTTCCCTAACATATTATTGTTTTTTATGCACATATTTTTTTTTACACTTATACACTATTTTCTACACTATAACTATTTTATGAATGACCTTTTCATATATGAGTGATTGTCGCCATGATGGATAGCTGCACACTGCTTGTGCAACAACAAGTATTTATCCATTTCTAGTTGTGTGAATAATGCTTCACAGTTGGCTCGCAGATGGAGGGTCCCCGGTTCAAATCCTGGTTGGAGGAAAAGTCTTTCTGTGTGGTGTTTGCGTCTTCTTCCTGTGTCCAAGCGAGTGTTGTCTCGGGGTGCTCTGATTTCCCTCCACAGTTAAAAAACCCGCATTTTTAGGTCGACTGGAGACTAAATTGCCCTTATGTGGGAGTGAGAGAGAATGGTAAGTGTGTGTGACCTGTCCGGGATGTATTCCCTGCCTTTGCCCTATCACTGCAAATAGGCTCCATCATACCCCCAGGACACAGTTAGGGTGCAAAGTGGGTACATAATGGATGGCTGGATGCTTCAGGAGTATATTCTCCTAAATGTTAAGCCTCTGCACCATTGATAGTTTTGCTACTGTCAGCAAACACATAAACAAAACCAATTACGCATTATTGTCTGCTGAAGCTCTCTGGTTTTTCCATCTGTCTGCAGCACTTACTGCTGGCCCCTTTTTACTCCAACAGAAGGTATTTAAAAGAGTAGTATCCTCAAACAGCCGGGCATTTAAACAAGAGGAAATTGTTTACTGATGACTCTTTTAAACCGCGCATAAATACATATTTGTTGCATCAGTACGTGCTTGCAAACAGGCGGCTGGTGAATGCGAAGCTGAGTCAAAACTGTTGTAAAATTATGAAAAAAATCCTGTTCAGGGTCTTTCAAGTGTTTCTATCCTACAGCAAGGTTTCCAGTCACGCCCACAGCGGCATGTTGTATTTTAACTCATCTAAATAATTCATTTTCTTGTCATTATTTGACTGAGCTTTTTTCTTTGTTACCCCTCTCACCCCTGGCGTTCAACGATTTGTTCACTTAAATCATTCAACATAATATTTACCCTTTGTAAACCAGTCTTGGGCTGTCAACAGCTTCCTTTGGGGATATTTTTTCTACCAAACAAATGGTGCAAGTGAAACCAGTCCACTGGGATGTTCTGCAGATTATCCGGTAACTGGGACCTCGCTTCTGAAAAGACAAATTGCTTCTGAGATTTTCAAATGTCATTTTGTGATTTTTCGAGTGCCACAAAGCAAATTTAAGCCACCTCCACATATTGGTGTGGTGACACGAGTCTCAGCAGAGACTCGGCTGCCTGGATACAGCAAAGACTGAGCTGTGGCATTACTGTATGTTATTTTTATGACATGGGTGAAATGACCTTGTGGTTCCCATAGGAGCAATTATTTTCTATAGATCTGCAGGACTGTTTCCTCATCACTGAAGACTGAACATAGGAAAAAGAAACAGATTGAAAAGTGCATCGTATGAATAGATTGTTGGGTTGTGCATCTGTCAGAGATAATGAGAACTGAGTAGGGGTCACTATTAAGAGCTGTTCAAGGTTTTCACGACGCCTTATTGTTACATGTCATTTATGCAAATTTGACAAAAGTGAACTGATCCTTTCATGCTCGGTGAAAAGTGTCTTTTTGTACCTTACCTTGTACCTTGTTCCTCATTTTTATACTATTTCAAGAAGAGATATACACATTTTGCTCCAGTACATTACAATTACATCATAGTTGAGATGATCATTCAGACACAAAATGCTGTTATTACATTCAAGGCCCTTAGAGTTCATACCACTGGTTCCCAGTCCTTACATTTACGAAAGTGCAGATTGTCTGGCTGCACAAACCCACTCAGACAATTTCAATGAAATTTTATGGAGCAGTGTTGCAGAGACCAAGGACCATACCACTGAGCTCTACAAAAGCCTCAGGATCACACAGAGAATGTTTCACAGAAACTTTTGTGATCTGGCTCTCACAGAGTAACTAGTTTCATTTATGAGTCGTCACTTATAAAGAGAGTCTTATTTAAGCCTTATGTTTGAGAAACGGTATCAGACATGAGGACTTTCTGTGTGGAGTTTGCATCTTCCCCTAGTGTCTGTTTCTCTGGATTCTCTGGCTTGCTCGTACAGTTCATAATGTCCATGTTTAGGTGGATTGGAGAATCTAAATTGCCTTTAGGTTTGAGTCTGAGAGTGAACGGTGTGTGGTCTTTAATCTATGTGTACTGGAGACAGGTTCCAACAGACCCCTGCCACGTTGTTATGCAACAAACTGGATAAGATGGGCGGATGGATCCTTAAAACAACTGATATCCAACTCAATAGTTAACATAGTGCAAAGAGATGCTAAAACTAAAGATTAAATGCAATCTTGAGCTGCATAACATTGTTCCTTCTGACTTTCCCGACCACTTCTCATCTGACACCCCCTTAGATTAATCTTTTGACCTCATGGAGAAACAAACCCACCATGTTTTGGAAAATACTGGTCTAAGAGAGCTAGCTGTGAATAGGAAAATGAAAATGATTCTGCCGTATCAGTATCGACAACCAGAGCTACATTAACATACACTGCTCACAGCAAATACTTTTCAGACGCTCTAACTGAGGTTGTTAATGTTGTTAATGCTAATTGACTTTTCCTTAAGTAGGATTTCAAATGAAGGCCAACTGGGTATTTCTAGTGCTCTCACTGGCTTTTATTTTTCATCGTCAGATTCAGCAGTATGTTTTTCCTCACAAACAGCTTCACCTTTTGCAGAAAATGTGTGATTTCTTTTAAATAAATATTTTTCACTGCCAGCCAAAGATAGTCTAAGTCCATGTGTTGACTGGCAAAACATAAAATAGATAAATCTGCTGTGCAAAAACATCAAGTACAAAATCCTCGAAAAGGAGGAGAAATTTCCCTGGATTGAATTCACTGTTGAGAGTGAGTAAACAGTCACTGATGGACTGTTGGATGTTTCTGTACAAACATGGCGACAGTTCAAAACACAGTCGAACATTTGATGTTTAGGTTGTTACCTAATCAACTGCTGATTGTTCTGTGCGGAAGTGTCTCTGTCATTTCACTCCTTTTCTTTCATGTTCTTGCCACCTCGTCAAATTTCATCTGATGAAACCCAAAGGAAGTGTTGTGGTATTCCACTTGGGAGCCAGACTGTTCTGGGAATATGGAAGGAAGAAAAGGAGAAACCCACTGAAAGAGTGGAGAAGAGAAAACAAAAAACCTCCAAAACTGGAAGAAGCGGAGGAGTAAACTTTCTGTTTACTAAAGGCCTCTTCTACATTTGCCAGGGAGAAAGATGCAAAAGGTGTGTCAAGTGTGACCTAATTAGCTGCAGCAGAGACTTAAACTGCTGCAGACTGTGTCTCAAGTGAGTTGCAATCGAAGGGAAGGCAGCACCGAACAACCTGTATGAATCAATGCTGGAAAAGAAAAAAAAAACACAATGTTTCACAATTTATTTTGAGGATTTGAAATATTATTCTGGTAAAATGCCATTAACACAGATCACAGTAATATTATGGATCTCTTTCAGACAAATGGTGAGTCTGGTTAATGGAATGCAGCTAATCAATACACACTCCTGCGTCATATTTAGTTACAGTGATTATAAAACTTGCTCACTCCTACCGCTATTCTCTCTTCGTTTTCCTACAAAACAGCTCATTTTAATCTACTCATTTATTTGTCTGTTCTCTTTAACGGTATCATTAGAACATCGCGTTCACCCTCCTGAGGCTGAAATTTCTCCCATTGTAATGGCTTTGCAATCGAGCATCCACTGGTAATTGAACAGTAATGAACTGTTCTGTGACCTGTAATGTATGAGTAATTGATTCTGAAAGTACTGTTTGCAGGCACAATGTGAGCCCACATGTGAGCAGGCACTGTGTAAGAGACAGCTGTTCTCGTGGCTCTGCAGCCTGCTGGGACCGCTCCGGTCTATAGATGGTGCTGCTGCACTGCCTGTCGCTGCACCTACGCACCATCGACTCACACTGCCGCGGGGAGACGGACCTTCCAAAACCAGAGAAACAACTGTGTCGAAAAAAGCTGCAGGTTGTGGCTATAGATTGAGGTTTGTTGTGTTGTGTTTGGGGATTATTATGTATCTCCACGATCCTTATTTAATTGATAGTCACCCTGGTCTGCAATTGTCCGTCCGTTGTTTAGAAACCTGGGTTGGCAAGACAGGCCTCCATTGATTTCTCAACCTGTTGACACGGTGAGCATTGGACTGTAGTGAGACGGCATCAAAAGAGATTGAAAGGTGGCAACTTTTCTTTTATTCGAGTGTTTTCTCCCAAACAAAAACACGCCAGCAAAAATCAAAAAGGGATGGTTCAAAGAGTACGTTGGTGACTGCTCTATCAATACACTGCAGTAACTATCTCTCTCCCTTTGTTTGAGTGCAATTTTCAGAGGAAAATGAAATCTAGTAGTTTGTTGCACTGTGGTGTTAGATGTCAACTCGTCAACATCTGCAGTCATAACTCTCACAGTTTGCAGAAGGTTAGTCGCTAACAATTCAAGCCAAACTTAATTAACATTTCATTTTCCTAACAACATCCATCCATCCATCGTACCTGTTTTGAACCCATTAATGTTGCAGGACTTGTTATTGGTTGAGAGGATACATCCTGGACATCCATCCATCCATCCATCCATTATCTAACCCATTTTGCAGCCTAATGATGTTGAGGAGGTCTGTTAGAGTCTATCTCCAGCTCACATAAGGCAGGAAATACATGGGTCAGACACACACACGCATTCATTTACTCTTCCACTCCTAGAATCAATTTAGAGTCTTTTTAGAATCTAAACATGTTTTTGAGCAGTGTGAGGAGGAAACCTGGAGAACATGCAACTCCACACAGTGAGGCGCTGAGTCCGACTGGGATTCAAACCAGGGACCTTGCTGTGAAGCCACAGCGCTAACCACTCATCCACCGCATCCAAATCCAGTCTAATTCCCAAATATTGACAATTTTGTCACACTCTGCCTGAGATGCCCAGACCCTCAGACCTTCAGCTAATACCACCGTGAATCCATCCGGCAAAACTCGACGCTCAGAGCAAGGTGACACGGTATGAAGAGTGAGGATATCAAACCGAGTTGATTCGGTGTCCAAACCTAATCAAACTGCAACTCTTTCATAAGAGTGAGTTCATGTGAGAGATGATCCCTGTCACACACCTCTGCGATGAAAGGTCCTCTCATATTACTATGGATGTTTCTCATCCAGAAACCAAAGGGTACTTTGTGTGTCTGTGGGAGATGTGACAAAACATTGATATTGAATGTCCTAGAAATGTTGATCCACATTGTGTTTATGAACATATTGTAGAAAATGACATGCTTCATTTCATACGTTTTGAATTATTCTATTATTCAAACCATTGACCCATAATACCAGGGGTCTTACACCACGGTACACGGAAAATGTCCTCCATGGATCATCAGTGTCGGGGCCCTGACTTTTGGCAGGGGACGTGTGCGTGTAGGTCTTCTTGTATGAATAATCTCATTGAAGGACAAAAATCAAACTGGCCGCACGTCACAGCTGGCTGATTGATCCGTTCAATGTAAACACTGAAGTTGCAGTCTCTGGCCATGTGCAAAGGCTGATTAAAATATGTAGATCAATGGAGGGGAACAGGAGAAAAAAAGAAAAATAAAAAAAAAGGAAAAGCCTGTCAAGCGTAAGAGCCTTTCACAGGCTTCTCATTAGAGAAAATAAAAAAAATTAAAAACACCTGGGAACAATAGAAAGTGAGCCGACCGACACTGGCTGGCTACGTCTGATAAATTGGCCGGCGACGGCGGTCTCCGATGACAAAATCCTGATATCACTGTAAACAGAAACAAGCGGCTTAGCGGCGACAGGAAAACCTGGCTGCATCATGAGTGGGCGAGGCTCAGCGCATGGTCAACTCTCTCCACACTTGGGTCCTTTTGCCCTCTTTGTATCTTTTCGTTTTTTTTCCCCTTCTGCAGGTTGGCTGCTGTATTAACCTCCCCTGCACCTCCCGGGCTCATCTTTTTTCAGAGGCTCTTCAGTATAATGGCCGTAGCGAGGTTTTGCCTTGAGCACAGATGGCGAGCAACATGAAACTAGAGGGACCGTCCAGGCTTGGAGCCAAGTGCTGCTCTTTGTGCGCGCAGGTAAACTGTTTGGAGAGTGATGTGGAATGACAACGGGCCAGACACCATGAACACAATAATCTCTTGATGGCCCGATCATTGAATAAAGATGTTTGTTTTTCTCTTGCCTCTTTGCGGAAAGCAAACAATCGCTTCGGCAGACATAATAATAATAGCGAGAGAAAAAAAAAAGAAGACCTAATCGGGAGGAGAGCTCGTGATTTCAGCTGAATTGATCTGCAGTGTTTTATTTTGCTGTTTGTGTGCTGGTCAGGCATGTGAAAGCGGGCTGGAATGGATTTGATTGCTTGTGCTTTTAGAAGTGATGAAATTGTTCTCCACACATTCTCACAAGCTGAATAAATTGGAGCCGTCAGCTTGCTGCCCTACCCCCCCCCCCCCTCCGCTTTAGGAAAGCTGGGACGTTTTGAGGAGCATACCGGCCCTGTTGAGATTGCTAAACGAATACCTATGTATTTATTGTCTGAGTTGAGCTGCAAATCCAGATTAAGTTCAATTTGTGAGTGAGAGACCAGGGATGGGAATAATCTTCATGTGCCCCTCAAAGAGGCTGCGTTTCGTGGCTCCCACTGAGCAGGAATCTGTGAGAATCTGAATAAAAGTGGAAATCATTTGAGGGGGAAAATCTGTTGTGCTTTATATATAAAAAAAAGTAGAGAGTAGCCAACCTCTCTGGCACTTAATGAATGCTTGACTAAGTGGAGCAATTATGGGGGATAGCTCCATTAAGCCATTTGCGTTTGCTCAAAGTTAGATTGCATTTAATTTGCTCTATTTGGAAAGCTTGAGAAAAATAAAGGCATATATTATTGGGATAAACCAGCTGCACATGGACGTAAAGTTAAAGAGTTAAAAAATCGGTGGTATTGTACTGTACAGTGCAGTGACTAACGTGCTCTTAATGGCTGACTGACTCACACAACAGCCCCCTAAATATAGTGCTTTATTCATGCTGTCGGGAACAGTAAAGCAGACCTATAGATCTAGATGTGAGCAGGTTTCTTTGGGGATACTTTCTACTCAAGAAATAGCCGCGAGGAAAGCTGATGACGGTGTGGATGAAAAGTTGTTGAGTTTCTGAAGGGAAAGAGGAAAAAAAGCTGTTTTATTTCACAGCTCGAGCATAAAAAAAGAAGTCTGTTCACTGGCAGGATACTGAGGTCATTTCAAGTGTTTCACAGTCTCCGGACAAACTAAACCTATGCATGAGCAGAGAGCTACAGAGGGATACAGATATCCAACCGTTATCTTACCTGCCTTGTACCTTAGCTGTGTCATGGGGCTGCTGCTAGTCACAGGTCACCAGTCCACACACACACACACACACACACACACACACACACACACACACACACACACACACACACACACACACACACACCATTCACTCTCATCTAAGGGCAGTTTTAGAGTCTCCAATTGACTTAAACATGTCTGTTTTTAGACTGAGGGAGTAAACTGCTGAACCCACAGAAAACCCATGCAACCCAGACACTGTTTCTGGATTTGGGATTCGAACCCAGGACCTTCTTCTGAGGTGACATCAATAACCACTTATTCACCATGTACCAGATATGGATATTTTGCACCATCATATTGAACTAATGTCACGTGACTCCTGAAGGAAGCTTGCAGATTTTTGTCCAGTACACACAACTTTAATGGGAGTTTTAAAAGTTATATTACTTTGTGAAGTTACATATTTGTGTATGAGGAGAATGAATGAAACTAGAAAATGCTCAGTATGAAAAAACCAGAGCTGCATTTCTCATCCACGGCACAGCGGAACAGGTAATACTCCCCAACATTTTAATGAATTCTTCCTTTGCCCGTAATAAATCCCCTTACTAAATTTCATGGAAATTGTCTAAGCAGTTTTTGACTAATCCTGCTAACTAACAGACGAGCACTGACCAGAAATTTTTGGGACAAAGCAGCAGCAACGTGAGTTGACAGACCTTATTATTTAACAGTGATGTTCAAGTTGTGCTCATCATACAGTGAGCCTCTTCTCTGTTTCTTAAAAACTCTGCGTCAAGGCGAGTGAAGTCAAAAGATACAAATAGAACATCAGTGCGACGTATAATCTAATGAGATGACAGAGGTCGGAGGAGTTGACATTGCATTTTGATTTAATTATTCTGTGTAGGAAGTGTCAGCCGTGCCACCTTAAACGTTTCCGAGACAGATGGCTGATCGTTGCAGTGATGAAAGTATAGAAATGCTGACAGTATACGGTTTACAATCCACAGCTGATGCCAGACACACACACACACACACACAGACACAGACACACACACACACACACACACACACACACACACACACACACACACACACACACACATAGTTCACACGCAGACACCTCACGCTATGCTGTTGTTGCTACCGTGCAGAACCTTGCTTCGATGATCCCGTCAAAGAGCTGTCATGTTGAAAGCAGAGCGACTATGGACTCATAAATGATTTTTGGTGGGATGAAAAAAATATTTCCAACAGCTGCACATTCACAGCATCAAGGGAGGTGTAATGTAATTTGCCACAAGGTTCCATTACGTGCTCTTATACTTCGTCTCATAACAATATATTTCTAAAAAACGCTTGTTTGCTTTTACTATGTATATGTGTATGCATGTGTGTATATGTATATATATATATGTGTGTGTGTGTGTTTATGCCCCAGTTTGCATGTCCTTATGGATTACCCACCACAGCCTGCAATCATGCCTGACTAGGTAAAAACTAAACTTATCAACGCTCCCACGTGTGAGTGTGTGTGTGTGTGCCCAGTCCTCTGCAACACGTATGGGTTGAAAAAAAAAAGTGGGTTGTGAAAAATGCCTGAGTAAGACAGCAATATGCAGATACTTTATGTATTGGCATTGTATATAAAGCATGCTTGGAGCTGTGTGGCCCACACGGGTGAATCTCTCCAAAAATCTGAATGCGTTTTCGTGAGGATGATGTTCAGCGCTTGATACAAGCTTGTAGTCAGCATTTTGCTCGGCGAAGGAGATTAAAAGCACTTTTGAGTCATGAGAATTACTGCTTATGCCTCTTAGCCTAATGCTCAGCCAAAAAATTATCCACTCGAGTTTTTTCTCTCCCTCTTTCCTTGCCTTATGCACTTAGGTTTGTTTCTCTGCTGCTCTCCTGTAATCTCCCAGGTACTCCCTTGTCAAGTTCTTCCCAAATTTACGGTCTATTCTTTCTCCTCTCCACCATTAGGGAGAGACAGATCAGGCTGCGTGGATTTTAAAACCGCTGCCAGTGTAAGGAGGGGATAGAAACAGACGGAGGAGGGTGCATTAAAGACTTTAGAAGTGCTTGGGATAAATAATCATATTTCTATGCACCCACGATGCTGGAAAAGCACCATCTGGGACAGGCCATGGATTTGCATTACAATATAAATGGGAAGTTGCTGGAGCTGAAAGGGTGATGTGAAGTCATTCAGCCAGCCCCCTCACTCTCTGACAGGTCGCATCTCCCTCCCCACACCAGGCAGCAGGCAGGCGAGGCACTTTGTTGGCGCGTGGCACGCTGGCGTACTTTTGTCGCTTGACTGCCCCCCCCCCCCCACTCCTCCTCTTCCTCCACCAAACCCCCACCCCTCCCCGACCACCACCACCACCACCACACACCTCCTCCCTCCTCTCCTCTTGGTCTTTTTTTAACACGCGAAGCTCGCCTTTTTTCAAATGCCACATCTCCACACACACACGTGGAGCGGCCCGATAGCGTATGCACCAGTGGCTTCTCCTTTCAGATGTGATCTTCAGTGAACCCTCAGAGCTCTGCTCGCATACGAGGAGGAGACGAGCGGAGACGAGGCGACGAGCAAGGAGGAGGTGGCGTGAAAGGTGGCGATCGTGGCGTATAGGTACATAATATTACCGCTCCGTAATCTCCCGTATCCATAACCTGCAACACTTTACTTGTACCCATTCAGGCATTTTTATTCATCAAGAAAAAATAAATTTGCCTCCTGAATCAAGCACAGCTGCTGTAGTTGCACCTGAACAAATGCATTGTCACAGATTAGATCTGGAAAGGTAAAGGGCACAGGTGATTTACGCTTGTTTCTTTGCAGTCTCTGTTACTTGTGTGGCCTTTTTCTGCCTTAAAGCCCTCCATTCGCTCCCATTTGAAAAATTCCTCACATGGCTGAACCTCACAGGTTGAGGCTCGGGCTACAAGCGGATTTTGAATACTTCATGGAAGTTGGCACCACTTTGCATGACAGAGCAATGCCGGCAGTGAGCGGAGAGCTGTGGATAGGCATTGTGTGCTCCAGTGAGTGATCCTGCTGGAGCCTAACTGCGATGACGCGCTGAGCCCGCTCAAATAGTCTCTAAGTGGTATGTTGTGTTTACCCGTGGCCCCGTAAGAGCCCTACCGGAGTCATCACGTTTGCCCAACGAGCTTGTTGATTTTGACACATCGTGATTGTTCTGTTTTTCCCATAGTGGTTGTCTCTTTTGCTTGTCTGATCCAATATTCAAGCCGCACAATTTAGACCCAAGCCCTCATCATGAAACTTTAAATATTGCACTCGCTGCACCGCGCATTTTGACAACACACAAGACCATTCTGTCCCTAATTTCCCGTGGTATGAGCGCATCTTCCAAAAAGCCTCCGCGGCATAAACATTCACAGAAAAACTCCATTACACAAGAACCAGACTACTACAGCACCACATTTCACACTCGACATGCGAAAACATATGGTAGGTGTTTTGAACAAAAGCAGAACAGTTTCAGCCCGCGCCGTGTTTCCGCGTTAAAATCCTCAGGTAATCGTCTGTTGTTCTTAGCGCCTTTAGCAAGTGCGCATTTGTCAATTAAAACATCGTTACGTGGGGGTGATGTGAATACATAAAAGCTCAATCAGGAGTGAAAATTGAATCTGAGGAGGTGTCTCGGCCACTGATTCCCAGCAGAGATGGAGGACAAACCGACTGACTGGTGGGTCGTGGGTTTCTCGTCGTGCATGGTGTATATGGAAGATGAAATATATGGATGAGTGGAAGAGTGGTTCGCACTGTCACCTCACAGCATGACTGTCCTCGGTTTGTGTCCTGGTTGAACTGAGGGCGTTTAGTGTGTGCTGTCCTTCATGTCTAGGCAGATTGGAGTCTCCAAACTGCCTCTAGCTGTGAGTATGAGAGTGAATAGCAGTTGTGTGCCTTGCGATGGACCAGCGACCTGTCCAGGGCATATTCCCTGCCTTTTCCCCCTTGACGCAGTTCATGTACAAAGCGTGTGAGAAAATAGATGAATGAAGGGATCTCTCCTCCATTTCGATGTTAAAGTCACAGTTTTTTTTTCCAGAAAGAAAGAAATAATGACACTATCTATGCCTGGTTTCTTTTAGTCTGGCCTTGAATTCAAAGCTTTACAATTTGAGCTTTTAAGAGGGTGCTCTTAAAGAAATGTCAGGAACAGTGACTGCGGGAGTAGGATTTCAAGAACACACAACCCTTGCTAAGGTGTGACACTTCGAATTCCTAAGGATTGTGTTATCTTGGAGTGCTTACCTTTGGCTTATGCTTTATCCATTCACCAGATTTTGTGGAAATGGATTGAATGATGTTTATATAATCTTGGTAACAAACAGAGACATCAACGAAACTGACCGGTGCAGATGTAATGTTCTTCATAGGGGTTAACCAAACTGTGACCATTTCTTGCCTCAGCAGGTAGTGTCTCTGTTTATTTACAGAAGCACATTCCCACCTTTAGGTTGTGAGTTTCTAATACAGTTTTCTCTCTGTGACCTTTGTCTTTCTAATTATTTCATCTGGGGATAACACAGCAGTAAATTTTACCACACAATAAAAAGATTTTTCATCATACAGAATGTCAGACTCAGTACTGTCTTGAAGCAATTATTTTCTTCCTTGTACAACACCCTCAGAGAGAGAACTGGCATAAAATGAATATGAAGCAGGATTTCACGTTGAATTTGTTGTTACTTTATTTGTGAGAGTGTAGGAGTCTCAGGAGGACGGTGGCTTACACCACCATGCTCCCCACATCAGGGAACAGAAAAGGACAGCATTCCGGTTTTAATGAAACTGAATGGTGGACTTGTGGGCCGAGGAGCAGAGGTGACAACGATGACTTTTTCCAATCCATTCACTTTGTCAGTCTGCAGCTGTGCAGACCTTTCAGTCCACTCACCCATTGTTTTCTGCCACGAGTCCTACAAAGTTCTTCCATCTAAAATAAAAAGGAAGAGGACGAGAAAAGATAATGGCAGGCTTTGTTCGATATAGCTTTGAAATATCACATATTAAATGGGGGCCATTTTAGATGTGCAGTTGCTGATACCTTTGAATGAGGTGTGATAAACCTCACATGCAGAGATAATACCCGTTAAAACACAGCCACTCTGCATGGATGGTATAATGCACATGTTCAACTGTTGATTACAAGACAAAGAAGAAAGGAACAATGCTAAAAAAAACCAAGATGTTGAGAATGAAAGTAACATAATTATTGTTTCAGCTCTCTGAACATAACAACACCTTACTGTGTCCCTTCTTTCCGCGCTGGATAATTTCCCATAACGTTTGCACTGATTGTAATTGTTGTGATTGTAAATTGCTGACACCTCAGACTCCTTTGTCTTTTTTCTCATACCATCCATCAATCCAAAACACACTTTTTTTTTGTTGCAGCGAGCATCTTTAAACATGAAGCAGCAGATTCAAACACCTCATATTTGTTTTTTGGATTTGTTCGTGGCAGATCAAAAGGATGAAAGGAGGAAAAACAGATAGAAAGGAAACATGCGACGGCAGCGAAACAAGCTGTTGTGTGACTGCATGTGTGTGTCTGTGTGTGTGTCTGTTGACACACGTGTGAACAGATAATTTCTGAGCAATCATCAACACGCCTCATGCTGAAATCAAAACAAGTGCAAACAGCAATTAATATGGCATGTTGTCAACTTCCTGAGAGACACTCACACTGTTTTGTATCTGCTTATAGATTTATCGGATGGCCGCAGGATGCCAGACGTTACACCGCTTTCATTGGCAGAGACGAGGAGATCGTCTCCTGTATGTTCATGTCCCCACATTTTTCCCTTTTGCCTCCCTAAAGTTTTAAAGTGGACCACGACGCTCTGCTGTGCTGGGGATTTTGTGTCAGCTCAGCCGTTGCTATTCTCAGTGCTGTATTAATTGTTAGCCCGCTCTTTGATTTGCCTCATTTAAAAAGGTCTTTGGTTAATTTAATGGATCGCAGAGTGAGCTTTTAAAAGTCCTGCTGGGTATGAAAAATTACAGACAGTAATCGTACATCATTAATCTAAAAATACTTCTGAACAGGAATTGCTTTTCTTTAAGTTGGTTCTGCTCCAGGGCTACTGATGCACGCAAGCAGACAAGGTCAAATAAAGTAAAAACGTGCCTTTCTGTAATGGCTCAGTCCTCCGCATCGCATCACAGCTCCTCGCAGTCCTCATGGAAACTCTTTTCCAGACTGTCGCTCCTTATTCTTCTCGTTCCTCACCTGCTCCCATTCACTCCAGGTAATTTCAGCCTGATCGACTTGGAAGGTCTCGCCTCATCCCTGTCATGCAAGGACCGAAAATTATGCATGTTTCCTGTCAAGTCATGCAAAGAGTTTTTTTTTATTTTATTTTTTAAAGGGATTTAACTTTGGAACAAACTGTGAAAATAACACAGACTGAAATGACACAGGTATAAAGTAACTTCAGTTTTTTTAATTTTTCTTGTGAAAATGCAAAGTGACTGGACAGGGAGCAGATGGAAAAAGCTCCACCCATAGGTGAAAACATCCACCTACAGTACAGACAGCTTGAAGAAGTTCCAAAAGAGAAAAAGCTGCCAACACCCACCAACATCTGGCTCCGCACGATATCACTGAATAACTGGATTCTTGAGGATACTTGGATCACCTCTCGTCCCAGAGGCTCCACCAGCTCTGACTGGCTGGTGTGGAAGCCCAGGATTTGACCTCTGAGAAGTCGTTATTGAGGCCATTGTGAGAACCTGGATGTTGTTAGGAGCCATTAGGGTCATGTGAGTTCTGCTGAGAATGATCATTGGTTTCCATCGAGGTCAGGTGTGAAGGGTTTTGAAGCTTCCTTGGAAAGGATGATAGGATAGTATTGTATGTCGGGGAAGGAAGATGTCTGTTGTGAGAGGGTTGCTCTTACTTGACAATAGGTACATTAAACCTTAATATCACAATGCACAGTAGATAATGGAATCACAATTGAAAAACCTCTTAGATATCGCTAAGTCATATGCACTTCTGCAAGGTGTTTATTCAGATGTACCAGTATGATAAGTGTATTGGAAAAAGGTAATGGAAACACCAGACATGACCTTCAGACAAGATGCGTGTGGACAGAGGATGTGCCTCAACGTTTTCTAAACCTAATTAGAAAAATCTAATAAAACCATGGAAACTCTAAATGTTTTGAACGTCTATCTTCTTCGGAATGGAGTCTCGCAGGGTGACATCTTACAAGGATTACAGAATATGAAAAACACCCTTCAACTGAGACACCTGCAAGTAGCAGTTGCACTCTATATTTTCGAAATATTTCTATTTTATGTTTGCTGAACAAAACCCTCCCTTTGCACCTCTTTCAAACCTTCCCTGTCTAATATGCGTGCATTTTTAAAGGAGTGTCCTTGACTTTCAGATGAAGGTCTTAGACTAAAGGAATCAGCCCTTCTGACTGGACCATGCATGTTCTGAATAGGTTGTTCTGTCTCATCGTCTCATGGTATGTCACCAAGGATCTACAACAACAACAACAACTCTACAACTGCTTAGATAATAATGACCTGAATGAATGAGAATCTCTACAGACACATACTGTAAGAGGGATGTTGGAGAGGGCTGAAGGGCAGAACAGTGAACCATCATGTGCACTCTTCCCAAACAGTTTGTATGCTGTGTTATACATAAATATTGTAAATACCTCCTCAGTCTGACCTTGATGCCAGGGACTCTCAGCGACATATTTTTCCTGCTTGTATCTACATTTACACAGACTGAAAAAGAGGGGGACCAATGACAGATGTTCGACTTACAAATATGCACTTTGTCCACGGCACGGTTCATTCATATTTCTGTCCATCTTGCAGAATTCATTCAGTCTTCGGGCACGTACGGTGGAGACAAATGGAGGGGGATATTTTTAGTCCTGAATTTAAGTGTGTGCCTCCTGCTCTGCAGATTTATCACGGAACTTTCCACAAAGTGAAGGTGAATTGTAAAACTTAATAAATCTGCTCTCTACAATGCATTAGTTTTTACAATCCATTTTATCAGGCGGGGAGAAATTTCGGCCGGTCACTGTTAACGCTAATGAAAATGGTAGCGACATCATCTGCTACTGTTACTGTCTGCCACGCTGATGATGAGTTAATGTCACAGTGTCGCGCTATATTTTTCTCCCTAGCAGGACTCCGGTTAAGTGTGTTGTACCTGCTTCATGACAAGCTTTGACAAGCCGGGGAGAAGAAGAGGCAAAGGGCCCCGTCAGTCACAGTCGGCTGGAGATGTGAGGATTTATTCAATGTTAACGTGTGATTTGTTTAAATTGATCTGTGGTGATGAACTTCGGCTGCTCCTGAGTACGTCAGAGTCTCATTCAATCTGGGATGTGTGTGGAAACATCAGTGTTTCATTTCATTCACCTTGAAGTTGCCAAGAGGTTGGATTAATTAGATTAAGTTGCTACTGTAGGGAACAAAGAGAATTACATACAAAACAAAGGATTTAAGGAGTTCTGATGCTGATGTTCCACTAAAACTCAGTAAATCAAAGTGTGTGTGTGTGTGCACTGGTTTGTGTGAAAGCGTTGGGAGGAGAAAGGGGAGGGGGACATTTGTTGAATGGATTTATAAACTGTTATAAACTGTGTTTGTACTGCAAATACTATTTTGTATGTAAATTGTTTTTTGTATACTTTTGTATACTATACTACCAGGGGCAGGGCTTGATAAGCTTTTGTTTCTCACTATCCCCCTTTTTTTCCAGCCAAAAAATGTGAAAAACCCTGAGACAAGATGCCACCTCCTGGAAGTCGTATACAGTTTTAGTTTCCAGAGCTTATATTTTGTTTGGTTCTTTTGTTTGGCATCCTAAGCCTCTTATTTCTACAGCGTTCTGTTTCTGCTGTGACTTTTGTCTCAAAAGAAAATAAGAATAATTTCCTGCTGATCAAATCATGATACATTTTTCTTCAACTCTCTCACATTTGAGTAATTAGATGCTTGCTAACCACCACTCTTGGCTAAATTGATGCTGCAAGGTATTATTTGATTGAATTTATCTTTCATTTTGTCTGGTCTCCACAGATTCCAGGTATGCTCCTGAACATATCTGACTGTTAATACTAGCAGTAGTGAATATGCTTCTAAATTTATCTCACACCATCTCAATTCATAGATATACATTGTGCAGGTCACAGGTCATGAAGCTCTTGTCCGGGTATCTGCTGAGGAGAATCATGCTATCAGAGCGTGGCATGTCAGGGTGTGAGCCAGCACATAGGACTGACCCCAAGGGCAAGACAGTGCAATACGATTTGGCTAACTGCATTGAAGCTGCCATCTTGTTTGAGTCTTTAATGACCCTCCTGAACTCCAGTTCACCTCTGAAGCACTACGGTGGGTTTTCACAGGGCCGGAAAAGCAGCACGCTTCCCCCCTGGGTTGGCATCAAGGAATATTACTGTGCTGCAATAAATGTGCAACAGGGAGGCAGGGAGGATGCCATACAAGGCAATGGTTATGAGGTCAGTGTCCATCCATCCATTTTTCTTATCCCGGTTTATTCCTAACCGGGGGTCTGCCAGGATCTGTCTGCCTCTTTCACACATAACAGCCAGCAAATTCCTAATTTGTGAGTGATTTTACCCTGTTCACACAGACACCACAGGCACAGGGAAGTCCAGGACCGTCCTGTAGATGGCGCTGACTACGGGCCTGGTCAGATGCATGTGGACGCTATAGGCTCATTTGTGGTCTACAGACGTAGAATCTTCCAGAACCTGGATGTGAGCATAAATGCTCCTATACGTGATTTGTGTTGGAGAGGTGGTTGAGCAATTAATCAACTTGGAGGCAACAGTGACTTCAGAGCACAGTCAGAGGATGGTTTCGCTCCAACATCTCATCATCTCAAAGAGAGATTCAAAGAAGAGACAGCGAAGGTCTGTGCAGTCGTTCAGTCCATTGTGTCTTGTTTCTGTGTCTGCCTCTTCAAGCCTCTTCACTGGAAGAGTGAAGAAAACTTTTCTCACTTTTATTCCTTGGTTTCAACTCAGCATGAGACTCTACTCTTGCTTTAGAGTCTTATTGTTTTTGTTTTTGATTACTTGTTATTATTTTAACTGCTGCTGGGCTATTTCTTCCTCTGCACGGATACAGAGCGTCCAAATCTCATCCTGGGTCAAATTGTCAGACATGGTGTTGGACTCTTGTTATTCCTAATGGTGTTTTTAAAATGGCACAACAAATAAATGCGATCGGAACGTGCTTGCTTGGTTAGTGCCCTGTATCTGTTCTCAGATGAGCAGATCTGGAGCTGAACTGGATTTTACACTTAGAACCAGTTTGATGCAAGCCAATTCAGAACACCCCAGGTTGTGTTCATACATGCCTCTTATCTAGCTAAGCCCCTTGTAAATGTCGGTTTTTGGGTGCATGTGTGAAAGGGGTCCTACAGTGAAGGCAGGGAATACATCCTGGATACGTCTCCACTCACATAACACACACACACACACACACACACACACACACACACACACACACACACACACACACACACACACACACACACACACACACACAAACCACTCACATACTCACATCCAGGGGCAATTTAGAGTCTCTAATCGGCATAAACTGCATGTTTTTTGACTGTGGGATGACACCAGAGTATCCTGGAGAAACCCAACGCAGACATGGGGAGAACATGCAAACTCCAACCTGTGAGTCAATCCCAGGTCCTTCTAGCTGTGAGACGACATTGCTATCCACGGTACACTGCAAACTAAAAGTCCTGGACTTGCACTTTAGTTCACTTCACATGGATTTGAATTGTCTTTTCTCTTTTGATATTCTCCTACTTTATCGACTACTTTTGCTTGTCTCCTCCACCGGGCGTGTGATAAAAAGAAATTATTTCAAGAGGACCTCCGACAACGAGATACTTAACATTCCAGTGATGTGATAAAATAATTGTGTCTTTAACAAATCGGCTCCAGGACTTTTTTTTCCTGACAAAAGAAACCTGTCCTTTTTGTTTTTTTTCCACTTTTGCCTCATTCGCACTTGAAAGATTCACGGCTGCAGTGATGTATAAAATGTCTCGAGAATCTTCCTTTGTATTAAAGACATACTGAATTGACAAAACATGTCAAGATGTTACAACTCTGTGGTTTATTGCACGGTCTGCTGGAGCAGCTCAGTGTGGCTGAACATGACAGCCTTGCACTTGTGATACATTAAAGAAGCCACATTACTTACCTACACCCGCAACCTGCACAACCCCCGTACTGCACAAATCACCCATCTCGTTTGTTTCCTCCGCTGTCTCGCCGCAGCACGTCCAGCCTGTCTGACCCCTGCTAATCCACAGTTTCTCAGCCCCTCAAGTCCTGCAAGTGAATAACCATTAACCTTGCACATATCACCTGTCATCTTGTCTCTGCGTCTGGTTCTGTTCCTGAAAACTTTCCCTCTCTATTTTAAGACGACTGTCCCTCCCGGTGTACGAGAGCCCACGCGTTTGACCTTTTGCAGTTGAAACCACTCGCAGCAACAGTCAATTAAAAGGGTGAAGTGTGTTATTGCTGTGGGTTTCTGCTCGTCTGCTTCAACACATAAATTAATGAAAACCTGTCATCACTGTTTTTCATTAAAACAAAGTATAAATGACGGACAGGCAGACTCCCAGCCGCACCGGAAGATAACGAGGGGGCATTAGCGCAGCATCGACTAGTCGTAGCAGTAACTTTACAAACAGCCACTTCTAGGGAGACTTTATTACTTCCACAGTGTTTATCTGCCCGGCCCTGCTGTTATTCACCACTTCTGCGTTTAAAGCTCACACAAACCACTGGGACACAAACTCCTCAGTATCAATCACTTCACACGCAGAGAGCCGGGCCAGTCACTTTCATGTTGAGGCTGAAATGCAGAGCGATTGCTCTCCATTAATGAAATAACTTCTGCGCGCTGAAGTTGCTTTTCACTGTGATGACGCAGACCAAGGCAGAGTTGGAGAGGAGGGGGAGCTGCGTAATCTATGATACCTCCTAAAAAAAGTTTTTTCTTTTTTTTTTTTTATGAAGAAGCAGGGCTCAAAGCTGTGCTCTGTCTGCGGTGAGGTAAAGTCGAATTGCTGATGTGCGGTGCAGGAGTGTACTCAGTGGTTTAACTGTGCTCTGATTGTGTGTGTGTGTGTGTGTGTGTGTGTGTGTGTGTGTGTGAGTGAGTGAGTGGCTGTGGAGACCTGCTGCACTCGGAGCGGGCTCACGCTCATAAATCAATGTCGTGTTTTATTTAGAGACATGGCCAGCTCCCTCCCAGTGTACACCCCCGCCCCCCCCCCTCCACACACACACACACACACACACACACACACACACACACACACACACACACACACACACACACACACACACACACACACACACTCTACCGACTATCTCTCCCAGTCCCTGGGTGGAAACAGCACACAGCCGTGGCTTTTGTTATCAGTCGAATCATTGCAGGAGGCGCTACAATTTCCTCTCCCCCCACCTTGCTCTTCGTTCGCTCACTCTTCCAGCTTTCATTCCGAACGCAGCATCCCGTTCCATTACCTTCAGCTGTGACATTTACTCACTCTTTTATGATGAATTCATAAAATCACGACAATGATAGCACACTGAGTGTGCTTTATGGAAACTCATTACAGAGTATCTATCGCTGGCTGTCTGTCTCTCTCCCTTTCTCTCTCCCTCTTTCTCTCGGTCTCCCTCCCACCACCCAATACAAAAACAACAGAGGCAGAACAGCGATGTGAAAAGTTTGGCTGTGAGCTCTCTGTGGAGTGTTCAGATAAGGCTATCAACGCTTCGCTGGCTGATACACTTGGTGAGGCTGCAGTCACATTTCTCTGAAATCCCCTTCCAGATCACTCAGACTCTCTCAGTCTCTTTGGCACATTAGGCTGAAAGTTGTTGTTTACGGTCTGACTTTTAAAGCGACACTCGCGGTATTTTACATTAGACGAGGAGTGGCCACCTCTCGGAAAAACATAAAGATGAGCACAATCCCATTTTACACTGTTTATGGCGTGTACAGTACACGATCCGCCTTATCTGCACTGGCGTTATCCATGCTTTGATAGGGACGCCACCATTGTTTGGTGCGTCTTTTCTCTGGGGAGAATCTAATTTTGCAAGAATGTCACACATTTACAGAACGTGTCACACCGACTCCTCAAGGAGACAACATCATCCTTTCGGCAGGAAATTTGAAAACTCTCTCAAGTCGGGGCGACATCTAATTCACACAAAAACACAACATTCGACGCAGCAGTGTGAGAAATCCTCCTGGCTCCTCTTCAGTTTCCACTCTCGCAACCGCGGACTCCACTACCAGCCTTCATCCTGCAACATAATCTTTTCTCTCGCTTCTTACATCATCACATCAAACCTTAACTGACCTCAGCGACCATCCTCCCGGTCCGCAACAATCACCACGGCCCTTCCAGGTTCGCCTGTGCCGGCTGCATTACCATGCTCTCTGGTTTGATGAGAAAACTCGTGCGTCCAGTATAACCCGAAGGCTGAGTTTCCATTACCGACCCAGCCGTAACTCAAAACTGCATGCTTTGCTAAGGCACTTCTGAGCAGCACTCTCACTTTTGTGGGTTTCAAATCGGAGCAGAGGCAGATAAGACCCCGTAGCTGCAGGGGAGCTCACCAGCAGCAAGATCTACATCATCAGAGGGTGGCAATACTTCAGTTAAAAATAGCTGTGCAGAAGTGTATGGTGCAAACATGGGACATACTCCATCCTGACAAAGCAGCAGATTGGATTTATAATCTCTTTGCACAACCCTATCTCCTTGAACCTATATTTATATGTTGCTAATTTGTTTTCTGTTTTGATTAGAGACTTAATTGCTGCTCGAAATGCAGATTTTTTTCGTTTGCTGCACAG
Organism: Karalla daura; assembly: GCA_029224185.1. Classification (NCBI taxonomy): domain Eukaryota; kingdom Metazoa; phylum Chordata; class Actinopteri; order Chaetodontiformes; family Leiognathidae; genus Karalla; species Karalla daura. The sequence continues at coordinate 10,409,543 of CM055193.1, read as the reverse complement.
GTCACCGAGAGGAGGCTCGGGTTAATGACGAGCCCACAGTAGCGAGAACTCTGAAACAGAAGAGCAGGGTTCACGCTCACTCCTGAGAGGAGTGTTTCAAATAAATAAAGGAGAAGATTATTGTTTCCAGAGGCACCGAGCAAGATGCAATCCTGTGTGTTTGTGTGTTGGGTGCAGGGAGGTAAAGCAGAGGGCACAGAGGTCTTTTCACAAGAAATAAAAGAAAAGAATGATCCAATTAAAATAAACACACATTAATATTATATTAATTGGAATATATATGATATTATATGAATCATTTTATATATTATATATCATATGTTAGGCACCAGTGAGTCTCTGTGAAGCATAAAGTGGGTAAGATACTGGATGGATGGATGGATTATATATAATACATGATATTCAATGTATTAATTATATAAAAACATCTAGGGTAGAATAGTAAATCTTAACTTAATTAGCAAAAATACTGTTCTATGTTCGGGTAAATAGTATAGATTTACTTATAGATTTTTAGATCAATTATTTGTGCTTCAAAAAGATGAGGGAGTAAAATCCATATTCACATCAAGGATTCGATCTCATCTGGGCCCAATCATGCAAAGGCTCTACATTCATGTAGAGATAGATAATCCAGAATGCAATGTATTCATGGGTGCATGGGTGTGGATAACTAGTGGACAACAAAACGAGAGGAATGTTAAATCCACAGGTAAAAGGAACCCGCCAACACGTTAAAATTCGCTGGAATCAGCACAAGCACAGATGAGATTGTGCTTCCATCATGGAGCTCCCACCGAGCATTAGGTACCTAATTTTCAAACTATTCAGCCTCCTTGACAGATCCATCATCACCACTCGCCTAAGTACATATAACCTGCAACCGCACCTACACACGCTGATATACCCAGAGAGGGAGGTGAGCGCACCATTTTCACGCCTACTTTAACTCTCCTGAAGGACACCTTAACTCTCTCCAAGTTCACTTCCTGGGTCCTCTCTGCAGTTACGGCCAGACAGCTGTCTTGTTAAAGCGTGGTACTTCTTAAATGCATATAAATGTGTATAAATATATAGAGCTAATTGAATCTGAGCTTCACAGATGTAACAGATGATTTGAAAGAGAAATGAGGATCTGTAAATTACTTCAGCAACGTGCTATAGAGCTAGATATGAAACATATAATGGTGCGTACAGACCTGGCCTCAAAACCATTTCAAAGCCTAAACATAAGCAAGGTCTGTATTGTTAAAGCAAGAGCTCACCTTAAATGACACCATGTTAATACTCTCACAACGGCTCCACAACCTGCTTGTTTAGTAGGTGTGAAACTTTCTGTTTTAGCCTAATTGGTGCTAAACACAAAGTGCAGTTGAGACAGATGGGATGCATCTCATAAATAGGGGACAAAGTAATATTTTGGCCAGATAAAGAAAAAAGTATAAAGCATATTGGTACTAAATTTCACAACTGGCCAGCTGAAAAGTTGTTATCATGCTTTAATCTGCTAAGTGCAGATAAAACAAGAAATCTGTGGAACAAATGGAATTCATTGTTTCCTCCACAGGTTAGCTTGTGGTAAGAACTAACAGCAATAATAATAACTTATGAGCTGCAGCAGAAATTAACCAGAAGAACAAAAAACAAGGGAAACACAATTTCCCAGGCTGTGTATTCATTCATAGCAATTGGCATTCAGTAAATATCGACTTACAGGATTAATAGAGCCCACCGTGTGGGCTGCCCTCAGGTGGTCAAGCAGTTTGTTCCACAGTTGGAGAGCGGCTACGCAGGAGGCAGAGTCCCCAGAGCTGCAGATCTATCGTGCCGAGGTCTCTGAACAGCGGGGCGTTGTTTGACCTGCGGGTGTGCATGAGGAGAGTTACGAAGCGGGGGAAGTCGGATTTTTCTGAGCAAATGCAGAAAAATCAGAACCACATGTTTGAATCCCGTCCCGCTGGTTTATATGTCGTTTAAAAGTCCTAGCTGCCACCGGCCTGGGTGGATTCGTGCCAGCCATTACAACCTTTATCCCTTCAGGGGAAGGAAAAAAAAGACCTGGGCCCCATGCTCAGACTCAGAGCGGGACACAGCTCCGGTGACAGAGCGTCACATTACGTGGCTAGCAAAAGTCAGGTGATAGAAAAGTCTGACAACTAGATTGACCAATGGAGAAAACAACCTAATGGTTCCATCATCTTCCATTAGCAGGCTGCTCGTGACACGGTGTAAAGATTTTTTGGTGGACATGTCAGCTGGAACCTCTCAAAAAGGTTTTTCGAGTGTTTACAGCTTGCCAGAAACTATTTTCGCGGTTGCCGGACAAAACTTCTGGGGCAGGGGGTTGGCGTCTTAAGAAGAAGGCTTCAGAAGGTGTTTGAATGCATTCCCCTTGTGGGGGATGGGGGATTAGAAAGTGGAAAAATCAGTAGAATGAGAGGAGATATTCGATTGGAAGCTGGTAAGTGTGAAATGTTGGTGGATGTGGTGTCATCAGTTATGTATGAGATGGCCGGAGAGGAGAGGAGGAGTTTAAAAGCCAAAATTGCAAAGATGTGTATTGGCTGGAGGCTGAGAGGTGTTAAGATTGAAAGGAACGGTACAGCGAGTTCAGAAGTTAGTGAAGCAGGACGGGATTAGATATTTATGCCTTTTAAAATAATTACTTCTTTTTGATTGAAAGATTGTGAAGTGGTAACACGATGAGTTGGTGAAAAGCACAAGCCACCTCAGAGCAAGAAGGTCCCTGGTTCGAATCCCAGCGTGATCGGTCGTGTCGGATCGTGTTGAGTTTTCCTGTTTTTTTTTCACGTATTCCACTCAGCAAAACTGTCCAAAAACACACAGGTTCAAGCTGATTAGGGCTCTGAACTGAGTAGGGGTCGTTATTAAGTGAATTTCAAGGTTTTCACTGCTCTTTATTGTCTGATCTCATTGAGTCAAATCCTTTCACACTTGGAGCAAATAGTCTATTTGTGCCTTACCTTGTGCCTCGTGCGTTTTGCTACCTTATGCTTTTTTTTTTTTCAAAAGGGAGTATTTTCATTTTAGTCTCCTACGTTTTAGTTATATCATAGCTTGACTATTCAGATTGAGATGAAAAATTGAAAAGATTGTTATAAAATACGAGGTTCTTAGTTCTTGTCGCCTCACAATGGTGAGGTCCCGTGTCTGACTCCCAGTGAGACGGACGGGCCTTTCTGTGTGGAGTCTGCATCTTCTCCCAGTGTCTGAGTGTTGTCTCTGGCCTCCTCCCAAAGATCAAAAACACGCAAGCTTAGGTCGACTGGAGACTCTAAACTGTCCCTACTGTAGGTGTGAGTGTGATGGCGTGTGTGTGTGTGTGTCCTTTGATGGACTAGAGACCAGTCCAGGGTGTATTCCCTGCCTTTGGAGATAAGACACCAGCAGACCCTGGCAACACTGTTAAGCCCCCTCTTCCACAATGAAATCCCAACATGGCTTGGCTCACATTTTTTTTTTTTACTATTCCCTTATTCTGTTATTTGCAGTTATTTTTTTGTTTTCTTTTTTAACACAAGGTATATGACTTTTGTAGGTATTTAGTTACGTTTTCTATTGATATTAATCTTGTTTTTAGACTAAACTCATTATCCACTACTACTATCCACTTATAAATAAAGGCATATTCTATTGTATTCTATTCTATTCTATTCTATTCTATTCTATTCTATTCTATTCTATTCTGTAGGGATACTTAGGGATAATAACTGGGCCCACTTTTGGAGGACTGTCGGTCACTTAGAGTGTGGCTAGAGAGTGTCGTTGCTACGAGAGAGAAGTCTGGCATAACAAAAATGTATTTCATGTTGCAATGGTTTCTGCGACCACGCTGTGAACTGCTGAATGCTCCTCGATGTCTTTTCGCTGCTGTGCAGCAGTTTTGCACTGCTGTGCAATGGCAACGTCAAATACATCCTAGAAGTAATGCAAAATGATCTGAGCTATGCTGTGAGAGTCCAAAGCAGCATAAGACAATGAATGGACGGATGAATGCTACGTTACTCATGCTTTGGTTTATAAATATGGCGGCGATTGTACGAGAACTTCCTCTCTGGATGTTTTCCAGGCACAGTGTGTTTTGCATTGAACATTTGCGACTTGGCAGATATGTACATGTGTAAAAGCATTTCCTCATTAATTTGAAATGAGAAAAAAAAAGCCGCCAATAAGTAAATATAAATAGACTGTGTGGGAGACAGGGTTGGCAGGACACGCCGTGTGGCGGTAGAGTAAATCAGGTAACTCGGGCTTTTTACAAACTGATTTATGCTCGTAATGTTAATTTCAAACTGGATTTAAGACTGAGCCGCCCGTTGACTTGTTTTCTATAATGGCCTCATTTTTCAAAAGCGGGAATGTGTTTTAAATTAACACTCTAACTTATAATGCTTTCTCATTTGCACTCTCACATGAAGAGCTTATATATAGACAAACTGCACGTAGAGGCTTTAAGTGATGTATTCAGGTATGCACGTGCGCGCACACACACACACACACACACGCACACACAAACACACACACACACACAGCCAGAAGACAAAGCCCATAAATAGTAGCACTTGCATGAAAGAGATAGGAGGAGGAAGTATTTTTGAAGGAGGGTTTGTGTGGGTATGACGGGATGGCAGGTGCTATATCTGAATAAACTAAAACTAAGTAAACAACACAGCCTGAGCGCAGGAGCCAGTGAAGAATTAAGTGGGATTAGAGACAGTTTTAAGGAAAGTCAGAGAGCGATTTATAATCCCTCTCTGCCACAGATCAGTTTGATTCAAACCAAATACTGTACACAACTTGTGAGAGATGTCATTCAGACAAGGACACGTTCATCTACACAAACTATTAGTCCTTCAGTCACTCCTATACATTCTGAATAACGATATACGGTGGAGAAAAAGGATCGACAAGGTCTGCCGTGGATCTCAGTGAGTGAACGTGCGTAGACTGCAGCCGTGCTGCTGCGGCTGGATAAAATAGAGCCCGAGAGCGAAAAGAGGGCAATTTTCTGCTTGCGGAGTGTAGAACAGAAAGTTCTTCCGTGGTTCCAGTTTTGTCATTTTCCTGTGACACCAAAGGTAAGAGCAAAGTGTCGGATGGAGATGACACGGGAGCTGCACACGCTCGCCGTACATCTGGCTTGTAATGGAGGAAGATTGAGCAGATGCGAAGGATGGGGAATTGGGAAATGAACGGCTTGTGAGCAGATACATTTCCCTGACTGGTCTTCATCATCAGTCCTCATTCACTATTTTATGTCTCGGTCCACCTGTTTTTTTTTCTTCTCCGCTCTGTCTGCCAGCCTCGTGCTCATTTACTGGTGTTCACTGATATTTTCTGTCCTCTACCAAGTCAGACAGATGAAGACAAGGTAGGTCATTCAGAAAACCTGAAATATGCAATCCAAAAAAAGAAAAAAAAGCTACAAAGTTAAATGCAAAGAAATGTGAGCTGCATCTTAAATTAAGCCTCAGTTTGAATGTTTTTCCCAGTTTGGTGATTGAGATCAATGGACAGACTTATCATGAATAATAAATAAATTAATGATGAATAAAATAATGGAAAGTTAGTTTAGTACTGAGACTGCCACAACTGCGGATACAGATGAGTGGTTTGTGTTTGGGATCATTCATTCTTTGAGATGTCTGTGAATATTTGATGGGTTTTTTTTGGGATGAAAAGACAGAGACAACTGGGCAGATCATACAATGTGATTTTCAGTTTTGCCACATGGTGTAGGAGCGGTTAGCCACCTCGACTCACAGCGAGAAGGTCCCTGACGTGAAGCCCGGATGGATCAAAGGGATTCCTGCATGAAGTTTGCATGTCATCCTCATGTGTGCATGGGTTTTCTTCAGGTACTCTGGTTTCCTCTGGTTTAGGCCGATTGAAGACTGTCAATGAATCCTAGGTGTGAGCAGAGAGTGACAAGTGTATGTATGTGTGTGTGTGTGTGTGTGTGTGTGCTCACTGTGATGGACTGGTGACTTGTCCAGGATGTATCCCCAGGCTTCATCTTATATGTGTCACCTATACATCACAGGCAGACTCAGTTAAAATGTAGTGTGTAATATACTGGATGGATGGACGGATGTCTGTGTAGGTTCTCAGTCATCGATCCAGTAATGGATGGATGGATGGATGGATGGATGGATGGATGGATGGACGTGCTGAAAAGTTTCTTCTCTCTAACTGTTGCAGTTCTACAACACTGCAACCAACAACTGTTGACGTCAAGGTTTTGGCAGCACGCCGGTGTCGTCCTGCGAGGACCTGGCGAAACATTTGTAGAAAGCAGCGTTCTCTCCTGTACCGTACTGATCCATACGTCTGATTCTCTCGATCCTTTCATCCAGTTTTCTCTTCATAAAAGCCTCATTGTAACTCGCCACGCACCAACCGTGCTGTATTATTGCTGGAGTACTCTGCAAGGATGTGTGAGCAGACTTTGATGTGTTGAATCAATGGAGCTCTCCTTTAAAAATACAATGTGTGAAAATTAGCCACCTGTCAATGGTTGCTGCAGACAAAAAAAAGAAAAAAAAAAGATCTGCTGCTAACAGGACTCTCTGCTATAGTCTGCCCGAGCTGTGGTGCTGGTCTGGTCAGCACTGCTCAAAGCCTCAGGGACGGACAGAGGCTGGTTTGAAACGAAACAAAAAAATAGTTGACTTGTTTCTCCTACCTGGACTCTGACTCTGGGTGAACACGCAGAGGTTAAAGAAACTGTAAACCAGGAGGCGAGCGAGACAGAGGTGGGTCATCCTCATCAGAATGATAACATTGTGTCTGTGGCTGAAATATTCTCACATTGAACTCGGAGGAACAAATCAGAGCTGGAGACGGCGAAAACAGCGGAAAGACAAAACATTTAATAAAGCTGTCTTTGGATTTGGGGTTTTAGAGGTTTGTTGTTGGGTTCTTTGTGTTTGACTCTGCCAATCTGACACACAGTCTATCATCTCAGACAGCTACAAATACAGTAATCTTCCTCATATTTAAGGATCTTTGTACTTTCTCAGCTGGAGCGTGATTCGGAATAAACTGTCAAACGTCAGACTGTGTAGGTTTCAACAACATTGTTCCACCAAAAACAACTGAAAACAACCGGTTTCTCTTGCTGTGAGGAGGCGATAAGAAAAGGACACTGGTCTTGAGATGAATGAGGTGGAATTGAGGTTTATTCTCATTAGGCCTATAGCTTAGGTTAACTATGTCCAAGTACAACTTTTTGTTCTGATAAGCCGAAAAAAACAAATGTGTGGGCAAAATGTATCTATGCCCTCCAGTGTTTTTCCATGTTTGTTATTCTGAAGACATCTGATTTTTGCCAAGTTGAGTGAACTTTAGACACTTTTTCAGACCCACTTAATGATTACGTTTTACACAGAAGATAACTAGTTATGTTGAAACTAAGAGAATCAGCGTTGATCACTGCACAACACAGAAATCCAATGCACTTTTGCGCAAAATGTTTCAAATGAGGCTTTAATATAGACTGAATAATGACTCGCAGACTTGGAAAAGTCAAAATCCATGAAAACACACTTCCTCGCCGACTTCAAAAGATAGATTTTGCAATGTGTATATTAAAAAGTTTAAATGTCAATGTAACTGAAAGTATATCTGATACATTTTGAGAAGTCTTGGGAATACTATTTTTTTTTTTTGACCATCCACTTGCAAGCAGCTTCTGGGAGATCAAAGGCTGGATTTGATGGGATTTCTCATTTTTCCTTGAAATGCAGCGAAATCTTAAATTTCACATTTTCACACACTCGACGCTGACCAATAAATATGTGAACTGATGAGCTTCTGACAGGGCTGCACTGTTTTATTTCATTTTACTTTGGGCCCATGAAATATACAACTGAGTTATTGTCAAAGTATGATGCAAAACGAGTCCGATACCCCTTGAAGAAAAGCATGTAAGACAATATGGCTCAATAATTTATCAAAAATAGATGAGGTCAGGCGAGATACAGAATATGTTGAAACATATGTTGTCTTTCCCTCATCCAACATTTTGTGGGCACTTTTGTTTCTCTTGTGTTTTCTCTCATATTTTGTATTCTGTTCATATTTCCACTTTGACATAGTGAAAAATAACCAAAGATGCATTTTGTATCTGTCACAGTCAAAGTCTCCAACAATCTAGAACAACTTGTTTGATATGTGAAATCCAGACAGTTTAAGTTCAAGCCCTGGTGTCTGCTGAAAATGAGAATAAGATGTAAGAATATGTAGTTTGACCTTTGAGGGTTTCATTCATCCATTAACTTCTCCGTTTCATACTTTAACAGTGTCATGGGGGGTCTTCAGGTGCTGATCACAATGCACATGGTTGTATTGGTGTCTATTGTGTATATGATGTTTTCATCATATTATCTTATGGGGCGATGGCAGGGAATACATCCTGGACGGGTCACCAGTCCATTGGACATCACACACATACACACACCATTTACTCATTCTTTCACATCTAGGGACAATTTTAAGTCACCAGTTGACTTGAACTGTGGGAGGAAATCAGAGTACCTGCAGAAAACCCACTCAAACCTGAGGAGAACATGCAAACTTCATACAGACAGACCCTTGGTTTGACCTGAGTTGAACTCTGAACCCTCTGTCTGTGAGGTAACAGTGCTACCCACTGATCTACCTCGTCACCTAGCAGCCAGTCAATCACCATTATCGCCCTGGTTTGATGCTCGATTTAACAGCAAAGACAAACATGTTTACAGCCCGGTTCAGATCTGTAACTAACAGCCCCCGTCAAAGACAGCTGTATGAAATTTTATATACTTTATATCAAGGTTTTAAATTATGCATAATTGAGGTTGAGATTGTTTGAGTGACAGCTTAACAGCTCAGTCCCAGCAGCCAGGTCTCATTTCACCTCGGCTGCACCCACGCTTCCACCCACCCTCCACTTCTCAGGCTGTTTCCGTAATTGCGCCGAGCACAGCTGAGCCTGAAAGCCTTTTTAGGCCAATTAAGTAACAATTTGAGAGTTATGGACAACGGAAAAAAAAAATCTGAGCTAACGATAATACCAGAGGAAAAGTCAGAAGATCATCAAAGTTATTCCAATTCAAGTGAAAGGATCCCCCCCCTCTAAAAAAAAAAAAAAGACAGCACATAGATATTTTCAAAGGAGCACGGTGAAATGATTGTTTGAGACATTTCAGTCTGGGCCGACACATTCACACTGACAGTCCTGACAGTCGTAGCCGGGCTGTAGCCACACAGCGCCACGCTGCTGAAAATTTAATGCGTTGCCTTTAATTCTGACAACGAATACGCTCACAGGTAGAGATGAAAAAAAAAAGCTAAAATTCATCACCAATAAATTGCGGCCCTCACCTCCAGGAAGCATTTGTGTGTTTACGACCTCAATCATGAAAGAAAATTAGTCCACCTGTCCCACATTGCGATGACTTAATAGAGCAATGGCTCGAGCTGCGAGAGTGAAGCTGCACAGATTTTGCTTTGTGGCTTAGCTGATGATTTGGTCCAGAGCAGACGGTTGTCTCTGTGCTCTGTTGTTGTTCCTCCATCTCCGGATGTGTTGATGTTTTTGAGACACACTAACTAAGCTCCGTGCTCTTTTCCCTCTGCATCTTCCCCTCGGTGTCTTTTCATTTAAACTTGACTCTTACACTTTCATCCACTGTTTGCCCTCGCCCTTATTGTCTGGTAATTGCCTTAACGACAGAAAATGAAGACCGGTTTCTATGGAGACGCCAAATCTGCCATGTAGTGAATAATATATATTTGCACAGCAATTTTGTGCTCCACTGACCCCAAAAGTCTAAGCCAGCAAATAAATAGATAAATAAATAACAACAAAATACTTTCTTGCCAATTAGACCATGACTGCACCTACAAGTTTTAAAGTGCTTCTGTGTTTATATCTGAACAACGATAACGAACCCTGAAATGAAGCTTGCGGCTTTTTCTTCTTGTCAGTTATATGTCGACAGCACAACAGAAAACACTATTTTCCTCTTCAGCTCTCCTTTTACCGGGATCATCTCTGAGCTGTCCTTGCTGTCCTCCTGCAGCTGTAAACAGAGAAATCATTTGATGTGAGAACAAAACAGAAAAAGAAGAGAGAAAAACAAATTAAACTGAGTTTTTCAAACAAACGAAAATCAAGGTTTTTGTGAAGTGAGACGCTGGCCATTAATTGTAAAGACATTTGGTAACATATTGGCTTTTAACAGACCGGAGCTGTTGTATTTCAATCCTGTGTCTCTGTGTCTTTCAGTTTGAAACTCTCAGGATTTTTTAAAACCATTTTTCCGTTTTTTTCCCTTTGCTGCAAAACACTTGAACAGCTTTTAATATTTATTATCCTATAAAATCACACTTGACCATCAGCTTGCGGGTCGGAGCCAGAGAGACAGATGTTACGGGTCAGAGGTGTGTGTTTGCATCTCAAAAGCTGTGTTTACGTTTTTTAAAGTGGCCGGATTGCGCTCTAATTTATTCCTTTCTGCCTCTTCCTCCTCCTTGTCTGATCTAACAACCCAGGTGAACACTTTGTGGGTGGGGGGGTCAGTAGTCCGCTGCAGCTTTGCATCTCGCTGCTGTTTCATATGCAAAAACCAAGGCTGCTTTTGAATCATACAGCACAGACATAAAAGACTTTGTTAACTCGAGTCTCACTGCTACTGAAGCCGTCTACATTATTTACCCCTCTTCCCCAGCTACATATTTCCAGGCTGGAGAAGTTTTTAATCTACCACAAGTGGCAGGAGGACGGGTAAAAGGGAAGAGCTAACAACTAACATTTATTGGGATGAGTGGCAAGCACAGTTTGAGGCCTCTCAAACCCAGTCGGACTGAATACCTTTCTGTGACGGGTTCTCCATGTGGGTTTTTCTCCAGGTACCCTGATTTTATCTCCAGGTCCAAAACCCTTGCATGTTTAGACTGATTGGAGACTCGAAGTTTCCCAAAGGTCTGAGAGTGAGAGTGAACGGTGTGTGCGTGTGTGTGTCAGGGTGGCAAAGGTTAAGTGATTCAAATTTAGACCAGAGGAAAGCTCTAGTAAACAATAACATTTTCAGTCCCGATTTAAATGTTCACCATCTCCTCAGGCATTCAGGAGAGTTCAGGTGAGGACCATGGATGCTAATTGCAGCTTCACCCTGCTTGGGTCGACGATTAAACCTGCCCCTGTTGACCTGAGGGGTCTGGATGCTTCATACTCAATAAGCAGCTCTGACTGACTGCATTTACGCTGATTGAAGACTCTAAATTGCCTCTCGATGGGAGTGTAAGAGTGAATGGTGTGTGTGTGTGTGTGTGTGTGTGAAGCCTATCTCGAGGGGTCTACTGGAGATTGGCACCAGTAGACCCCTGCAACACCACTGGGTACTAAGATGATAAGATAAAGGATGGACAGACAACAGTGCAGTTTCCACATATCCAGCCGGGGGGGTTATGTTGTGTTTATCTATCGAGTAAAATGATTTTGGAGATGATTTTGCAGTTAGTTGAACCTCTAATTTGACCTGTGGCTCTCTGCTGGTAGTGGGTGGGGAGTTATTAAATTGATAAACTGCTGACAATTTGTATACTTATCACAAGTCATCTCACCACCCTGAGTAGGTGGATGTTTTGTTGTGTGGGTTGCTCGACCACAAACAAAAAGTTTTGAAAAGGCTTTAATTTGACCTTTCTCATGGCGATAATGAAATCAACAAAATCTATTTGTGCCTTTGTGACAGGCGACTATTTGCTTCACAAATGTGCTGCTCAGACTTTTATGAGGACAAACAGATTGCGTGAGGAGACTTTGAAAAGTACTGTAAAAAGAAACAACAAAGGATGGTGGGAGATATCAGCATGACCAGAGACAGCAGTCTGCAGAGATAAACAAAAACCCCCAGGAAAATAAACTTTGATAAAAAAAAGTTTGTTGCACTTAATTGAGAGTCATTAAATGCACCATTAGATCTCAATGCTATTTCAGGTTGTAAAAGATGTTGAATTAGCTGACAAAGAAATGCAACTCTCGACAACTTTTAACTGCAGGCACCTGGAGTCTTTACTCTGGGAATATACATATTTTATCACTCCCCAAAGTAATAAATCATACAGCGAAATCAGCCCCAAGAGCGCAGACCTCGACGATTTGAATGCAAGTCTGTGGTTGAGTAAACCACTTTGGTCTGGAGGGTTTGTTGAGGCAGTCACTGCCTCAAGTCACCACGAGCCACTTCCCTGCTCTGTCCCGCTCTGCTCTCCTCCTCCGCTGCTCTCTACTTCTCTGCCCTCCTGCGTTGGCTGTCTCATGTACTCTCTACGTCCCAGTTCTCCTGTGTTTTATCTTCTGTCTTCCCCTCCTGTGTTTTCTACCTCCATGTTCTTCTTTGTTTTGTTTCCTACCTCCTTATTCTTCCGTATTAGCTTCTCCTTGTTCTCAACCTGTTTTCTATTTCCTCTTTCTATTGTGTTTTACCTTCTTCTTCTACTGTATTCCTACCTCCTTGTTCTCCTTTTGTGTTCTACCTTTCTCTTCTCAACCTATTTTCTACCTTCTTCTCCATCAGTCTTCGACCTCCTTGTTTTCATGTTTTATACCTACACAATCTTCTCCTGCGTTTTCTACCACCTTTTTATTAACAAGTTTTTTATTTCCTTGTTCTCCCATGTTCTCTACCTCCTTGCTCTCCACCTGTGTCTATTACCTCTCGCTAGGTGCGTCCTATTTCTCTGTTTTACCCCTTCGTCTTCCCTTTCCCTTTAATCTACATTTTGGAACTTACTTGGTTTTTAGGGGTGTGTAGCGGTCTTAGCCCTACCCTTTGGTACAAATTAGAACTGGGACACCCCTTGCCCTCACATGAACGTGCAAAACCAAGGGGTAGGGGTAAGACAGAGTATTGGGATGCACTCGCTGTCCCTGTTGCTTACGCCCACTCTTGCACCTGCACATCTGCAGGGAAAATGTGTGTGTATGGGGGGGGGGGTTACTGGGCCGATGTTGATCGATCTGCAGGGGATTAAATAATCTCAGAGATTTCTATTTATTTCTCACTTTCTTGCTGATTGTCTGTACAATTAGTGGAGAAATGTGGTCACGAACCTTGGTCTGCACAGAAGCTGTACCTACATTCTCAAATCACCTTAATAAGTGCTTTCAGTGTCTGCATTCTCTTTCTATTGAGTTTCTTTATTTCCATCAGACTGTTTTATTCATTTAGCCAATATTTGTCCTTGACCTTATGTCTGAATTCTGTAAGTCTAATCAGTCTAGTTATCACCTCAAACTAAATGTTTTTATAAAATACAAGCTGAGTGTGCCTCATGCCCAGCAAATATGAACATAATAATTTATTCACAGTGTCCAAGAGGTATGATTTTTAGAAACTGGCTCGCTTTGATATTTTTTAATCAACTCGGTGCTACATATTTTTTGTTTGAGCTGCAAAAGCTGCCATGTCTCATTACAACATTAACTGATATTCAATTTTCAATTTAGCCATTCACATTGTTTTTGAACATAACTGCACCAAAATGTGCCAGACTGTCATGGAAACGCACTGAGATAAAGACCACGTTTGTGCCATTAACACAAACAGTATAAATAATTCTCTATCTCCACATCTGAAGGAGGAAGTTCTCCACAATGTGAATAAGTTGTAGAGTGGTGTTTCTATCAGGGAGAAATGGTCACTCCTGCTCTCTTTGTTGTTGAGGCACGCTCTCTCCGCAATGAGAAATCTAACCGTAATAAGAACCCATTAACCTCTCCTTAAATTGGCCAATCTAAGCTTCGTCAAGCCTGAAATTGTCATGATTAAAAGCAAAGACTCAATCATGCCGTTGCATAATTAATTCTCCTTGCATGTTAATTTTATTATGGACAGACAAGAATGATTTTAATCAATTATTTTAGAAAAAGAATCTGGTTCTATGAGGAATGATTCAGATCTTGGTTTCTGAACAGTTAATTTTTGCCGAATTATATAACAGTCAACAACTTTATCTGTTTAGTTCTCGCCTGCATATTTACAGAAAACAAGGAGAGGGATTTGGGAATAAGTACTGTGGCTGTACTCTTGTCCAGCGATTCAGGATCAGCGATCACGTCTGAAAACTTCAAAAGTAAAAATTTTAACAATGAAAATAAAAGTGACAGATTTTACCAAACTACATTATTTTCAATGTTCTTATGGCTTATGTGCTCAGGGGTCAGGCATCAGCGGACCCCTGCAACAATGTTAAGGTACAAAGCACGTAAAATAATGGATAGTGGATGGACTCTGTTCACCACTGCAGACCTGTAAATCATCACTGTAAACTAAACTGCTCCTATGTTAGATGCTCCTAGAAAGCTCCTCTCGTTCCCTTATGCTATTTCCAGGCTAAATGCTGCTAAGCTGGTGTGGTGCTGCTCATATTTCCCAACATGGTTCAGTATGTGAAATGTGATTGAGTGGCAGATTTTTTTTAAACATATCTCAAGCATATTCATTATTGAGTGACTGTTTTGTCACTGAGGGAATATTTTGTTGCCACTGTTAGGTGTAGAGGGATTAGAGTGCCTCCTTTTCATTCAAGGACTTTCCTCCTTTTTACACAAATTCATGGTGTGATTTTCATCAGGGAACTAAGACGTTTTTTTAAAGGATGCTGCTGTTGATGCCCTTACTTGGAGGCTCTTCACCTTGGGGGCTGGGAGAGCACCACATTGAGGAGGCTGACTGAGGGCTGAAGACAAGCCTTACACTTCTGAGAACCAGGATTGTGTACAATGACCCACCATCCACCACCATTCTTTTAAGAAAACCCTGAACTGAAAACCAACAAGATGCTGTAGATCCCACCACTCCTGAGGGAGCCACAGGCCTGGGCCGACAGGAATGTCAACCTGGAAGACCAGCTATGTCTGGTAGGTCAAAGCACCTCCACTTATTCTTTAGGTGAAAACCAGTCATACTCTGATCCGCTTCTTTTCCCTGGTCTTTCTCCTCGTCACACACTCCAGGTTAGGACTAGCATACATTACTTACACTGTATCTCCCTAGACCTGACTAGAAGAGAGGACACTCAAGCAGGACAGTGGGGTTTGTATGGTGCATGGAACAAAAAACAACTTTGGTTCTGCATGTTATATATCTGATGTATAGAATTCAAATCATGCCACTTGTGTGACCTGAACCAGACCAACCTTACACTATTTTGCAACAATAAAAGTATTAGATTAGCTCTATGGCAGAAGGCTCTCAGTTATTTGCAGATGTCAAAATGTACCCTTGAGCAGTGTCTTAGGACATGATGATTACAGCATGTTGTTGTGTCATGTCTGATGCTCAAGGCCTCCCCCTCGCGCAAAGTGAGACCATCGGTCGGTTTCACATCACGCAGTTTCGTTCCCTCTCGTCTCTCACGCTCCTTCGTTCTCCACAGAGCAAGCCTTCACGGACATCCACAGTTCTGACATTTCAAACATTTTCTTTTTTTTCCAGAGAATAAATTGTTCATGACCTTTGTTTTTGCTGATGAAAGACTCGAGCACATTCTATTCCCCACATGTTGAAAAGCTGCAGATATATTTCTTGTTGAAGACCATCAGTTCTTCTTATGTCTTGCCCTGTGCTTTTTTTTTTTAATCTCCCCTGTTATATTCATGAGCAATTTTCACATTACTGTGTACTGATTCCAAGAATACACACAGGCGCCGCGCAGCTCTCTCCTTCGCAGCAGTGCCTGACATCAGTCATCCGCTGTGCCGGAGCCGCAGAAAGATGCTAGTTAAGTCTAAAGGGGCTGCCGCTGAGAAAAGCCGCCTGTGGGGATTCAAAGTAAGGAATGACAACCAGGCCCGATCGATAAAGAATTGCAAGGACACGCTGATACACAGGAGGCAGTTACTGATCTACAGCGTGCTGATCTTTTGACTTGATTTGTCTCTCGTATGCTCCGTTTCAAACTGCTCTCTTGTGGTGCGGTCACACGCACGCTGAAACTCTGAACCGCACTGACATAGTAACGCATCTACAATGGCAACGCAGTCTTCTTCAGCGGTCCTAATTCTGAGAGTTTCACCTCGGACCATTGAAAATAAAATATAAAAAATTAATATTATTTTCTCCTTTAAAATCATCCAATAAGGATGCTAAAGGAATCAATGTCATGCCATGACATTAATCTCTTTAGAAATATGAAATAGAGATGAGAGTATTGAGGTGTAATGATGGCGCTTTTTAAGCCATGCCAGGGGACTGAAGCGTTTTAATCTTGTCAAAAAACAAACAAACAAACAAAAAAAAAACAGATGCACAGCAGAATTTTGGCATGTGGGTTTACATTACCAGAGGATACAGGGAATACAAGCAGGTACGCACATCTGTGCCTCCTGAAGGAATTCAACTCTGCTGATGTGGATGAAGATATTTTTGTAGACATTTTTTGAGGGACACTAATCCAAAAGTAGTCAAAATGAGCCCATGATCCTTCCCCCTTCTCTCTCTCTCACACACACACACACACACACACACACACACACACACACACACACACACACACACACACACACACACACACACACACAGACTTGTGAGACTTAAAAGGATTTATGTGTTGACACACACCTTTGTGTCCATTCCCAGCGGCCTCATTAACAGTGCCGGGCGATAGGAGGGCTCGCAGTAGGCTAAGATACTGAAAGACTGTTCACTGCACAAACAAAAACTTCAAAGTGTGCATCACAAAGACACACACATGCACACACGCATTTACTGACCAAAATAAAAAGAATAGATTGCGACATACAGCCATGTGCTCTGTATGTGTGGCATAATGAAAAGCCCTTTACACTGATGCCTTTTAGTTAAGACAATGCTGCAGAGCCCTCACTCTGAGTCAGCATCTCTCCAATTCAGCCCATTATATTTACTTTCCATCTTTTTGTGCATTTGGCATGAATGGCCTGCTTTACAATGTACTCCGACTGCACTGGTTGCCGGGAATCGTGATTTGATATTAATATGATGAGGAAAATGTCACATAATTACAGTTCGAGATATGATGTCTATTATGCTTGTATATTGTGGGGTGGTGCAGTTTAAGAGGTTTAGACCAATTTCCTCTGTTGATTGCTGCACCCTTCGCACCAATCCGGATGCATAAACGCGGAGTAACAACACACTGAGACAATCTTCGAGACCATTTTCACCACAGCATGAAAATCGTCTAATGAAAAGGCAGGAAGATAATTATGACTTAGCCTTTTAATAGACAACAGTGATTTGGCCGACTGAGGAGACTGAGAGGGGCGATGGAGAGAAAGACAGTGTTATATTTTGGGGAGGGACAGGGGGGGGTGAAAGAAAAGCAAAAGAAGAATAAGAAATCCAATAATTGTACGATGAGCATATCCGCCGCACATCGTCATTTCCATGGTGAGCATTAGATATGTATCTGAATGCCGCTTGCTGCTGCTCTCAAGGCCAGCCAGCTTAAATAATGATGATTCTGCCTGGGGGACTGCTTGCTAAAGGAGTGTATTTTCTAATTAGATAAAGCCACTTTCCCAATTTGCTGGCTTCTTAACCGTACAGCATGGCAGTGAGAGAAGCCTCAGAGCCATCTTGAGACGCTGCCAATCCCCATCTCTGCACAGTCTATCACCCAGCGCTCAGAATCACATCACCAGGGAGACAATAGATTTTGTTTGTGCATTTCCCTGCATGCGCCGATATGAATTCTGTGTGCGCGTTCCAGAAACAATTGATGGTGAGACAATTTTCATCTGCAGCCAAAGCAAACCCAGGCTGGCATTACTTAGCCGTTACCTTACAGTACATGTGTTTTTGTTAATCACAGATAAACACACAGATTGATGACAACAATCGCGCTTTGTTATCCGCTTCCCCGAGTATGTCCAGTGAAACGGCAATATTTCACCTCTCCCACCGAGCTGCACTCTGTGTGAGATCTTCATGCGTTTTTGCTCTTTCTGATGCTTTGCCCCTCTGAGGCAGGAGCCTGACACTGCAGGAAGAGGCCAAGGTCACAGGTCTCTGACCTCTGCACCGCCTCGTCTTCTTCAGGAAGAAGCATTCAAACAGAACAGACAATTAAAGCAGCAACAAAATTAAAGCCCTGAGAAATGTCAGAGTGTACAAGTATTGTTTGGGAAAATTTGGGAAAGTTGGGGATTGCGAGAGCCCTAAAAACATATTTCTTCAGCAGACTTCAGTGTTGTTTTGTCTGCATGATTTTATTGGCTTATTTAAATTTTTGCAGATCTGCTCACTTCTAGACTGAGAATTAACCACATTCAGAGTGTCGTTCCTGTGTCTAACCTCCGGCGTCTGAAGCACTTATGAAACAGGCTGTAGTGCCTCTGGAGCGCTGTCTAGGATGGCAGTGATCGGATCCAGCGACCCAGTGGAATGTCTGATATTTGTTAAGTCACGCCAGCACACGCAAACACATCTAACCTCGTATAAATCCACAAAGAGGGTAAAAGCTGAGAGCAGACAACACAAGCAAGGCAACGTTTCCAACCTCACCCATCTCGTCTCCTCGCTGTTTTCCTCCGAGCGGATTTTGGTTGTGAAATGAGAAACAATATCACACATGGACACACACTCTTAATTAGGAGTGAGACAGAGTTCACCTGCTGTGGATTTAATTCGGAAGCACAAGGGGAGAGAACATCTAAGCTTTTTGTGGATAATCAAGATGGAACAATACTTCAGTCTTGCAGCCACCTGCACATAATCTAGACAGTCTTGCTCTTTTGTCTGGTGAGATTAAACGGTACTTATGTGGATTGCGACCTTCAATTTCTCCTACTTTAAAGAGACATGATCCAAATTGGTAATGTGTAGCTCAGGAGTGGAAAGGTTTTCATTTCTCTGAAAAGGGGGAGTTTAACAGTGTGTCTGGGACCTCACATTAAAATATCCTAAACTTCACCAAGACAAAATAAAGTCCATGTCTCCATTATTCGGGATAAAATGATAAAACACATCATTCTGGCAATGAGAGATCTCCAAATCTGAGAGTGTCAGAGGCTGAACAATGGGACACACGCCGAACAAAACGTAATCAGATGTCAAATTGTCACAGTGAGTCTCTGCCATTTGTGTTTCTTTGCCGGCCCCTTATCTCCCGAGAAAATTTATCACACATTGAAGCGTTACGACTCACGCAGACTGAGATAGTTCTAAAGAAGAAGAGTGCTCAGAGAAAGTAAAAAGAATCAATTTGCTCCACAATAGGTGACAAGACGTGAGAAACTGCACCAGGCCGAATCACTACCTGTAGTTAGTCGAGGCAGAGCAATTAGTCAAGACTAATTATTTGCCTGTGTGGCAGCTGCCTTTTCTCTTTGACATTCTTTCTCTTTTTTTTGTGTGAGGGCTCTTTGCATAGAAAAAAACTCTGAGTGGTGATGGTTTTGTACACTGTGCATGGCAAATCCCACCTGAAATGTCGTTATCCATTCATCAAGTAGATAGTGGGGTCGTCCATTCATTGTATTATAACCTGCTCTGTAACAATGTCCAGCTCATATAGGATGAAGGTAAGACACATATCCTGGATCAGGCTTGGTCAAAGTTTCGAATTTCAATTCATTTGACGAATATGAATTGAACTGAATTGGTTCCACCCCCACAGGATGTGGAATTGGTAAGACAGGAAGTGGAATCAAATTAATTCCAATAAAACACTAATAATCCTGCTCCGCTAAAATTAAACACAAAGTCCCTCAATTTTTAATAATTCGAAATATTATTATTAATTATTATTATTATTATTATTAATATTATTTCTGTTTTGTAAATGATGCTTTTATTCTTAATTGTAGATTCTGTTATTAAAATATAATGTGCACATTTGTATGAAATATGTAAAACAGTCTTGTAGGGACTATACTGTAATGCATGATTCTGGAATACACCAAAATCACCTATTTGAATGTAATGAAATGTCGCATTTACTGCAATGCTATTTCTTGTTTACCGGTTCCAGTCCAAATTCATGCAATTGAAATTAATTTTGGGGAAAAAGTCTCAATTCAATTCCTAACTTTGCATAAGCTTGCCCTGGACAGGGTCACCAGTTCATCACAGGACACACACACAACATGAATTTCTCACACCTGGGGTTTATTCAGAGCCTCCAAAAACAGGAAGAAAGTCTTTCCAAAGAAAGGCCCTCGATCCAGTCAGCATTTGAGGCAATAGTGCTAATAATGCACCATCATGTTGGCTGCAATATGTTCAAATGAAATTGTCTTCACTGAACATGTAAAAACACCATGTCCTATTTTCAGTGTCTAATTTTTGGTTGCTTCAACAAATGGACAGAGTGCATCAATTTGTGTATTTTAATGGTGGTCCATTTTATAAATTTATTTATTTTTTACTCTTGGACAGAGCCGTGCTTGCTGCGTCCTGTTCCAGTCTTCATGCTCAGCTAAAGGAACCATCTGTTGGCTGCAGCCTCATTTTTTTTTTAAACATAGCAGTTCACATATTTTTTTCCAAAATTTTTGAGCAACACCTTCTGAATAAGTGGAATGAATTGCCCGAACATGGCCATAACTACATGACTCATTCTTCAGCTTCCCGGAGCGGGTACTGTAGGGAAAACAAATTAAGCCTGTTGACAGCGAACAGTTTGCAAATATATTCACTGCAAACGGTCAGTGGACAGCATTATGAGTCTTACAAAGTGAATTTGTTTTATGCATATTAGGCGTACATGAAAATACATTTGGGCCGACAGACAAGAGCTTTTTCACATGCAAATCGCTGATTGTGTTTTCATTTCTGTGGATAAATACGTCAGTCTTGGACCACAGATTTCTGCAACAAGGCCCGTGACCTCATTTCGGGATCCAAAATTTCTGTTGACTCCAGCAGAGGATGTTGTTGTGATACAATGTCAGTTTAGACATTGTACGAAATGGCTTGATTGATGCTGTGACTTGGTGAGTCACACTGTAACCTGACAGCAAAAAGGTCCCTGGCTCAAATCCCAGTCGGACCGAGAGCCTTTCTGTGTGGAGTGCTCCTGTTCTCCCAGTGTCTATGTGGATTTTAACTGGGAACATGAGTTTCAAGCGGTTCAAAACTTTAGCTTGGTTGGAGACTTTTTTAGATTTTTTTTGTTTGTCTACATGAGAATAACAATAATATGACAATAAAAATAAAAATGGAACAATATATTACAGTCAAGGCCCACTCGAAGCAGCAATCCCACTTCATCATTAGTGCAAACAAATGTTCGCTTCCTCGCCATTGTTGTTGTTTACACTTGTAGTCGTGACATTTTTTAGTTCATTAAATCGGGACTGAAAACTTTATTGCACCTTTTATTAAGCGTCAGTTTTATCCGCTTCAACTTCTCTATCTGCTGTTTTGTAATTTTTTACCACCTCAAGTTTTATATCTGCTTGTTTTAACAACTTTAGATAAACTCGCCTTCATCACAAACAGTGCAGGGCCATCTACTGGCCTGGAGTGTGTACTGCAGCGTTTCTGGTATTTCCTTCAGTCTTCTGTGTTTCGTGTAAGCAGGGCCTAGATTGCACCTTTCAGTAAAGTGTGAGTGCACCATTGGACCCCATAGTGAGATAATGGATTGATGGATGGCTATATTTGCACTGTATTATCAGCGAGCATTCGTGAAGCACACTGGTTTAAAAATACACGAGTTGAGCTTTGGAAATCCTGTGTCACTTGTAACCCCACGATGGATCATATCTCCAAAGTCGAGAATCTCTGCTCTGCACTGTTTTCAGCCAAGCTGCGAGCAAAGTGTATTGTTACATTCCTACTCAGCAGTCTGATGTTTGGGCCAAAATAACAGATGACCATGTTGACGAGGCTGGAGTTGTCACAATTCCCGTTCACCTCTGCGACTTGTTGGCACGGACGGCCACACTTCTCAATCTGCCTCCACCGCACCGACTCAAATTAACAGTTGGACTCACACATAATTATAAGTTATTACAGTAATATTTCCATTCTGCCGTAAAGTAAATAGTGGCTGCTAATAAAAAAAAAAAAGAGCTGATCCCATAAAGCGTCATCAGGGATTCTAATGAGTTGGATCACAGCCAAGGATATTTTCTCCCCTGTTTGACGCTGTTTCAGCACAGGGGCTTTTAATGAGTGTCATAATTATGCACCCCAAACATAATCTTGAAATGAAATACAAAAAGGGGAAGTGGGGGGTGGGGGGGGTGGGGTGGTGGGGGGGGGGGGTGGGATGGGGATGGTTACTCTTCTTCAGCAGCTGCTGCGAGGCTGAATGTGAAATTCCAGATCACGATGTTATGAAAATGCATTTTCTATGGGAAAACATTCATTTCACTCTGTCTGCCGATGATTTAAAACACAGGGCTAATGGCTTTCATTCATTAATATCACATTATGACACAGTGAGGGACGATAACAAAATCAAACTTGGATCTCTCATTAATATATATGAATGGATCGGCTTGTTATGCATAAACCATGATTTAGCTAATTAGGGAAAATTATATTAGAGGTTGAGAAGTGACACCGGCACCTGGGCTTCTGCTTAACTGCAGTTCAATCCAGAGGAACGGGAGATTCGTCAGGATGATGGATGCTATCTGGAAACTGTAGCAGCAACAGACGCAAAAGCCTGCTCTTCCTCCTGCTTTCTAACTTCTGCTTCTTAATTGTCAAGGCTTCTCACAGAACAATGTAACATCAAAGGGTGAGACAAACAAACGTCAGGTTGCTTTATCAACTTGCGGGTTAGATCCGATTTTGACCGGAGATGTTCATTTCACAAACACCCTTTCATGCACTTTGATTTGTCTTTTCTCTACCACTCTGAAATGAAGCCGTAAGCTTTATTGGCCTGTCTGTAAACTTTAATTAGTTTTGCAAATGACTGCGGTGAATAAGATTCATTCGGGAAGGAAAAAAAAAAAAAGAAAAAGCACAGCCGTGATACAAAAGCCAAACACGACCTGATTTATTTTCAACAGTTTAAGTCCCTCAAGCATTTTATTTCCCTCCTCCGTTTGCTTCCCGCTATGAGTTATGAGGCCATGCATGAACATGTTGCCTTCCACCAAAGTTTCTGTTATTTCACATGAGAGATTACTGGATTTTGTGTTTTTCCTTACCTGCATCCTGGCGTA